>APFE030500640.1:26257-37246 GCA_000404065.3 Pinus taeda | reverse complement strand
TTTTCATTTTGATCTTCTCTTTAAACTAAGTTGTTTTCAAGAAAACTTAGTAATATCACTCTTCATTCACCTTCTCCCTCCATATTAACCTCTAACCTTTATTATCTAGCTCCCTGTGTTTCCCTTTCCCTACTACTATAACACCATGGTGTATAAATCCTAAGCAATGTATAAATACCCCCTCCTTGGCATTATAGCCATATAGTTCACTACTAGGGAATTGAATTAACATCTGGTTAGCTCAAGAACCCAAGCCTAACCTCTTATCTCCCCAGAACTCATTGGCCTATTTAATCCTTCATTTTTCCCTAAAAACCCTTGAAAAAACCCTTTTTGCACCCTTATACCTTCTTAAAAGGAAATTTTACTCTGAAAACCCGTTTTGTTTGCCTTATCCTAAGTTTGGACACCTTTGTGAGATTTATATGCGAAAAAAACCATTTATCCTAAGTTCTAATGCATATGCGACCTTACAAATAAAATCGCATAAAAACCCAGTTTTCCTAAGTTTCGGGTTTTATTCACATTTTATGAAAATACATTGCGAACCATTGAAAAAACATTAACAATCCCTGAGGGTCCCGCTGGGCGCTAATATCAAGAAAATTATTATTTAAATCCCTTCCCGATGACCATATCCTCCGTGCAACTCAAGTACCCGATAGCCGTCCGATCGAGGTCTTTTAATCCAACGGTCGACATGAATTTCGGAGCGGCCCCGACGTTCGACAGATATCGTCCGATATCTGTCAGACGCTGATTTCATGCGGGGTGCACGCGTTGTCTCCAAAATCCATCGGAGCCCCCTTTGATAGATTCCTCGCCGCATAGCAGGTGGTCTGATATCGCGCCACCTGTCTGCCGACGTCAGCGCCCTCTCACCGCCTGTGTCAGCGCCACGACCGCGCGCCCCGCCCACCACTAGTCCACCTATCCGCCACCTCACCGCCCCCGTGGACCAGTCATAAGCCGCCATGTCACTTGATGACGTCATGCTGACATCATCCAACGCGGACCCACCTACTGACGTCATGCTGACGTCATTTAAAAAAGGCGCCAATGACCCGAAAAAGCCATATTTTGTCAAAGTTTGCGCGTTTTTTGCACTTTTTGCAAAAAACATTGCTGCGCTCTCTGCATGTGTTTCACGACGAAAAATTCACCAACCTGCTCGAAACAAACATGAGATCTTTAGCGCGCCTACCCACCTGCTGTTCCGACCCAGGCCATCGATTTACCAGGTATTTGTCCGTGCAAACTTCTCTGAAACTTGGTTTTTCTCTGTAAATGCTAAAAATCACTTTAAGCACAGAAAATGCTTAAATTCACCAGAAAACTACCTACACCCAGCTCCCTCTTAAAAAATTGACGGTCGAATTTCACTAGCCGAGCCGTTTTAGACTGAATTTTCAGTGACGACCTGCATTCTTTGTTCGCGCAGTCATGAACTAGAACCCATAACCTGCACTCAATTACTAAGAAAGGTCTGTTAGACACTATAACTTGCCTTCTCAAGGAACCAAAACAGTATTTCAATTACTGTGGACTTGCCCTGTTACTTTGCATTTTCAATTTTCCTCTTCACTCAGGCTGTGCTCTTCCGGCCTAAGAAAACAGTAGTTTATTTACCAATCAGAATCCAAACAACCATGGAGACTCCAGTTGCACCATTTGCCCTCAATGTTGCTCCCTTAAATGCCCCTCAGAGAGAGCTGGAGTGGCAGGATTTGGCAGACCTAGACTACCAAATCTCAGAGGACTCCTCATCAAAGTGCAAGTTCCACCTTCACCTGCTGAATGAGCTTAAAGCTAAACATAAGGATGAGACAGACATACTAGGCATTTGGGATTCCTTCCTCCCAATATTCAAGCTCCCTGAGGTCAACCAATTACCTAACCTGATTCATCTATGTGTTGTTTGCTATGACCCCATGCAAAGGGCTGTGCTTGACCCTACAGGCTCAGTGATATTCTACATGACCCCTGAGGCCATTAGAGAGATGCTGCAGTTCAAGACCCAGTAGAAATTTGTCTCCTTCTCTCTAATGGATTTGATCAACCAAGGAGCTAAGATACTAACAGATGCACAGATCCTAAAGCTCAACCAATTGTTCATTACAAACTCTTACACTATGCTGCACCATCCTATTTTTGATGGCTACCTCAATCAAATGGGTCTAGATCTTGCATACATGATTAGTTCCATTTTGGGGTACAAGTCACTAGAATATACTGATGAAACTGTACTAGTAATGATGACTATGTTTTCCCTTGGCAAGAGTCCAATCTATTATGACTATGCCACATACATTTCAGATAAGATGCATGAGCAGTTCTTGAACATGTCCAGAGAGAAGGTGTTCAGATACACCTCCTACGTCTACCACCTCATCCTGTATTATCAACATGAGAAGTTCTCCTTTGATATTAAGAGAACAGATGCAAAAGGCAATCCAAGGTCAGTGGTATACTGGACCTCAATGTTTCATAGCAGGACCTACTCTCCATATACCTACTATGAGTTCATAGACCTCTTCATCCATCTAGCCATGTCTTTATTCTTAAGCTCACCTCCTCCAAGACTGATTGATGAGATGCAGAGGATTCTGCAGCTATCCAAGGTATACAACATAGGGGATTGGTACTTTTACCAACACTACACTGTAATCAGAATATATGGGTGTGAGTTACGCCCATACATATTGCCCAAGTATGTGCCTATGAGGCTGTTTGCCATTGAATATTTCAGGAAATTTGGCAATGCTGATATGATACACTTTGCAGGCAAGGGTAAGAAGGCACATCTAAAGGTAAAAAATCAATTGGGCCACCTTGTCTTGAACAAAAGGGAAGGCTGGAAAGAAGCTGATAGAAAGTTAGAATGCGTTGACCTGAAAACCAGCTTCTTTTGGAAGCCCTATGACCCTAATCAATCCATATCATTAAGAAGGCTAAAATACAAGCTCTCTAGCTATGACCATGTGAGCATGCCCCACATTGAAAGATTTGCCAACCAACCAAAATGGAGAAGGGGCACACTGGAGGAACCAGTCACACAAGAAGAATTGAATGAAAGAGCTAGAAGGCATCTTCTGAAAATGGCTGACTTAGAATCTCCTCCACAGGTGTTCGCTCTGCCAATTCCTCAAGCAGGAGCAGCTGCCTCATCATCAACAACACTTCAAGAGGCAGCCCAAACCATAGGCCAAGCTCAGAGCAAAGGCAAAGAGAAGGACATGGAAGAGCAACAGGCACAACAGGGACAGGTGCAGCCACCCCAACATGTACAGTAGCAAAAGGAGCAACAGGTACAGGGGGAACAAATAGCAGAGGCCCCAATGGACACACAGCAGCAGCCAACACCAATGGCACCCCCAAGGCAAGATTCAATAATTGACTCATCTGTCCTCCAAACCCCTAAAAGGGAGGACGTAAACAGAAAAAGAGATAGGGAAACTCCCCTTACTGCATCACCAGAGAAGAGGCAAAGACTAAATCCCTTCTCTGAAGAAGAAATGCCAATGGGGCAGACTTCAGGAACAGGCCTGCCCAGCATGGAGGCCTCAACCAACTCTTTTCAACAGGAGCAAGACAGGGCAGCAGTAGGAGAAGTGAGCTCCTCACGACAAAGGAGGCAAGGTGAGAAAAGCATTAAGCAGTAGTTTAAGGATATCTAGAGCAGAAATGAACCATTAAAGCTGCAACTTTACAATCACCTATTGAAAATTGCTCCTACAAACCAGCAAAGGCTGATGTCTGCATATGATACGCAGGAAGGAAAGATGATCATGAGCCATTTTACACCAACAGTGCAGCAACCACAATCAGCTGCAGACTATATCAAGACCAACCTGGAGGTCCTGTAAAAAGACATCCACCCAATGGATCAAATAGAGCTGCATAAACAGACGGGTGAGATGGTATATGCCACATTGGCAGACAAGACCCTAGTAAACTACAGGCTACAGAATAGTCTGAATAACACTGCTGCACAGCTTCAGTTGGAACAAGCTTCCTCTATAGCTAAGGACAATAGGATCAAAGCTATGGTGGAAATTATAATAGAGCTTGGACATGATCTTAAAGATGTTAAGGCTGTGCAAGAAATCCTGAAGCTGAGGGATGCTGATATGGCAGCACTAAAAAAGAGGTTAAAAATCCCAGCAACTCTTCACCCTCAAACAGAAGAGGTTGCCCAGCTCAGGCAGGAAAAGGATGCAGCTGCTCTACTGATGACACTATACAAGGAGCTCATCCATACTCAGCAAAAGATAAAGGAATCAGAGGCCACCTTACAGGTAGCATTACAGCAGAAGGAGGCAGGGCAAACCTCACAACCTCCTCCACAAACAATAAATCTTGAGGAAATCCCTCAAACCACTGCTCCTCCCAGCCAGCAGGTACAACAGGCAGCGCCATCCACCTCAGCACCAACAACGGAGCAGGCTGAAAGCCTAGACATGCAGAAGCTGAGGAATGAAATTCAGTTCTTGGAGTCCCAGATGTCTGAGCTAAATCAAGCCAAGGAAAGTCTGGCAAAAATCAATTAAAAATACGACAAGTCCAAGCAGAATGCGGCAGAAAGAGATAGGGAGGTAAAGGCCCTCAAGAAAAGGATAACTGATCTAGAGAAAGAGCTCACACTAGACAAAGTCACATCTGAGCTCAAAAGGGTCATATGGGGCCATATTGGCCAATCTATCACAGATCAGTGGGAGTATATTGAGGCCATCCATGAGAAAATAATGCTCATTGGAAAAGCACATAGAGAGATACAACGAGCAAGGGCATCTCTAGGCAGTATGCCTGAGATTGCCAATAAAATGATAAATGTGCTAAACTACAGAACAAGCTCCCAGCTCATCAAAATGGGAATTGGAAACAGGACAGAGACTATCTCACTAATAAAAAGGGTCCTGACATTAAGAAACCTGATCCAGACCCTGGAAAGAAGAATCCAGGACATGAAAGCAGACATCAACAAGTTTCAGAACAGATTTATGGCATTACAAAACAGGGGTCTCCCTAGCCTGCTGGAGCCACTAGGAAAGTTGCTCTCACATGAGAAATATGCTAAGAGAGTAAGCACTTTTGCAGGAAATCAGATCTCAAAGGCAGCCAATTCATCAATAGAGACAGGACCAATAACAGGATAGACCGTTTTTAACAGGGTAGAAAATCTATTTTTTATTAGGAATGAGATCACACATTTGTTTTATGAGCCTCCCCACCTTTACAAATATACAGAGGCCGATGAGACCATGGGGTCAATTTTGAAACATCAATTGCCTCCACCAGATGTGTGGGAAGATTTGATACGATTACTGTTAAATCAAAGTCAGTAATTGTCACCTTACTTTTTGAAAAAAAATTAAATTTTCATACACAGCAAGATAAAGACACATCAGCAGGTATGCAGAAAGAGGCTGAGCCAACTCAGCACAAGTATTCGGCCACCACAGCAGCATCAGCAGTCACAGGTGACAGGGCCGAGAAGCTACAGAAAGATACAGCTGCACAGACACGTCATTCAGCAGTTATATCAAAGCGCTCAATCGACTCCGTGAGCTCCAAAGGTCAAAATTGTTCTGAGAGGAGTTAAGAGCCTTTAAATTTCATTTAAGATTGTAATAAATTTCATCTGCAATCTCTGTACGAGTTAATGAAGATATTTTCCCTCTCATATGACTCAATGCCTGAGATATTTTGTAATAGACTTCTATATATTCCCCCTCGCATTTATTAGCAGGGGTTGGACATCGGATGTAAGAAATCTTTTGATATCTATTATGCTCCTCTTCTATTGTAAATCTTCAGAGAATTAATACAAAGGATGATGGAATTTCCAAAGCTCTGTGTCTCTTGATGTTTTGCTGGTGTATAGCTGAATGTTGCAGGATTCCGGCGTATCTCATGACTCAATAAGTTTCTCTTGTTACTCTTTGTTATATGTCTGTTATCTTTCATATATCATTCATGTTTCCCATGTTTTAATAGTTAATAGCAAGGAAAAAGAATATGTACAGGATTTAATCACTGATTACCCTGAACTCAATCTAAGCTATTATAGATGTCTTTCTTTCAGTTATGGTAATGAAAGTGTAATTCTTAATTGCTACCTTTCACACTATATCATCACAGTGATCTATTGTTTCAGGAATTCAAGTCTGGTCCTGAGGAATACATCCTTTTCTCACACCTCAGCTTAGTGAAAAATTCTTAACTGCTTTTCACTGGTTGCTTACACTCCATTATCACAATCTAAAGTTTGTTTCATGAAATATATAAAAGGCCCTGTAATTCCAGCTGCACCAAACTTAGGATTTCAAGAAACCAACAGCCACAAAATCCATTTTCCAATGGATTAATTCACCTGCAGAGAACATTTCAAGACTATCAGAAAACATCCTCCCAACCAAACACAAAACAAACAAACCTTTACTTCATAACTAGCCTAAAATCTCCATAGAACGGAGACAATCCTAACAGAGAGAGCCCTCTCTGAATACAGCTAGGCTAGAAGCTATAATCCAAAGATTGGTTGGTGGTTACCCCGGCCGTATTCCCTTGGGAGTCATAGGGAACAACCTGGGTGTTAACATAAATGGCGACTCCACTAGGGAAACTCTTGAGGATTTAGAAAATACTTTATGCCTGCTAAAAATTACACATAAAATCTGAATATCAGTCAAGAAGCCTTCAAAGTTGTCTCTGTACCAGCACTTACAGCCTCAAGGAAGAGTTGATTCAGATATCCTTTATACTCATTTGCAGATACACAAAGCCTTTCAGAATCCTGTCCAGTCCTTTCTATACAAATTTTTCCAAAAACTTAAAAAGACTAGCTTAGAAGCTGGCTCCCAAGAAGAATCTTCGGTACACCAGGGAAAATCTTGACCCAAACCCTCCTACTGTTTTTGAAAATCCTAATATAATCTCCAAATTCATTAAGAAGCAGCAAGGGCCAGATAATCTTGCTGAGCTTAGTCCAGAGACAGTTCCCCCCAACCCCATCTCCACTCCAATCAAAGTACTTTTCCGTTCCACCCCTAATTCCCCTAGTTCTCCATCCACATCTCAAAGCCCTCCACCCACATCCTCTTCCCCCACACATACTCCCTTGACAAAAATTCTAAATTCTTCCATACCTATTACCCCTGTGGTACCCACTGTCCCTTTTATCCCAGTTGTCCCTGTCAATCCCCAAAACCTTGTGAATATGGCTATGAGATATGCACCTCTGCAATTACCTGCCAATCCTATGGCTCTACCTCAGGATTACCAAGCCAAAATCTCATATTTTGACTCCACTGGCCCTTACTCTGCTATTCAGCATGCTAAGAGAATGCATGATCATATGGAAAACTATGAGATAGATGATCAGAGTGTGAGGATGAGAATCTTTGTCCAAAGCTTAACAGGTGATGTCTGAACTTGGTTCAGGTCACTTCCTGCAAATACCATCACAACCCATGATGAGATTTACCAATCCTTCACCAACAGATGGGAGAAAAAGAAGGATCCCTTGCATATACTTGGTGAGTATGACATGATTAAGAGAGGTCCCCAAGAGACAGTTCTGGAATAATGTGCTAGGTTCAATAATGTATACAATACAATACCCCAAAATCTAAGACCTCCCCCTGACTTGGCCTTATACAAATTCCCTAATGGATTTGACCCTGATATGGCTTATCAATTAAAAGAAAGAGCCCCTCAAACCCTTGAAGAAGCATAGAAGGTTGCTGTCATAGTTGAGGAAAACCTAATTGCTAAGAGGAACAGGGCTAGATTAGAAAAAAGAGTTGCCTTTAAAGAAGAACCCTCAGCCTTTGACCAGAAATTGGATGCAATAATCTCTGGTATGAAGAGGTTGTGCGACAGGGTAGAATCTGTGGAGAGGAAATCTTCATGGGAGGCACCACCAAATATCTCTAACAGAAATCCAAACTTTAGAAGAAATCAGAACCCAAGTGTGGGCAAAGCCAATACTGATCCAGAAATAAGACCTCCATTTCAAGAAAACTATACTGAAACATCCACTTCAGATGAGCAAGTGGATGATACCCATATCCACCTAATGGGCCTTGATGATGAACACCAAGTCTTCCTAAGTCAAGAAGATCATGAAGATGAAGACAGTAAACAATTCCAAACAAAGTCAGGTTAATCATTTGATTTCAAACAAGGCTATGACACAACTGTCTATGAAGTCCATAAACAATACAAACTAAGAAGTAGGACTGTAAACATAACACAGCCCGAAACAACAAAGGATAGACTGCAGCCCAAGAGTGCCATAGTAACAAAACCAATGAATACAACTGATTCACTCACAAAGGAAGTAAGTATTGAAGAAGTTACTGAACAAACACAAAATCCACCAGCTACATCATCTGTACATCCCAACCCAAGAAAAAACCCTCAAGAGGTGAATGAAAAACACAAGCCCCAAGATCAGGAAGAAACTTTGCCAAATAAGGAGAAGGTGGTCACCCACAACACTAAGGCCCAGTTTGAAAAACCCTTTGACTTGGAAGCTGAAATCAGCAAACTGAAAATAGCCATTCCTCTGGCAGAGCTAGCCAAACATGACATCTATAAACAACAGATTGAGAAGTCTCTCCAAATCACTCAAAGCAAAGACAATGTCAATGTGTTGGATGACACCCCAGAATTGATGTTTGGTCCAGAGGTTGATGGGAAAACAACAGGCATAGGGATATTACCATTTTATGTTAGCTTGCACATCCATGACAAGATATTACACAATGCAACGTTTGACTCGGGTGCCTCTCATAACCTGATGCCAAAATATGTCATGGAAAGGCTGAATTTAGATATTACTAGGCCATACAAGGACCTGTTCTCATTTGATTCCAGCCAAGTTAAGTGTCTAGGCCTGATAAAAGACTTATGTGTATCCCTGGTCCAATACCAAAATAAAACAATCTTGATGGATGCTGTTGTTGCTGATATCCCACCCAAGTATGGGATGTTATTATCAAGATCATGGGGGGCTAAACTTCAAGGGTCCCTGCAATTGGACATGTCATATGCTACAATCACAGTCTTTGGTCAACCCAAGAGACTATACAGAGAATCGCTCATGAAGTACATGGTCAGCACTGAGGAAAAGCCTCAAAACTTCCCCATATATGCTGTCCATTCTGACATAGACTCATATATTTTGTTCAATGACAATACAGGTAACATAAACAATGAAGAAGTCCAGATAATCAAAATAGATCAGAATATCAATGAAGGAAATCCTGACATAGAAACATTGGTTGATTCAAAAGATGGAAGTATTCTAGAGGACAAGTCAAATAATGATGAAACCAAGACACCTAAACAAGATCAGGAGTCTAATAAACAAACTGCTCCTCTAGAAACAAAGCTGATCCTACCAAATGGGAAAATTTCCCTAGAAGTCAAACTAAATGAAGGACCTAAACATAAACTCATAAGTCCAGACCACAGAGATACTATTCAACCTCCCCTAGAACAGGAGATCCTATGGTTCCTAGAATTTGATGGATCAGTTAACAAATTAGGGGCAGGAGCTGGAGTTTGGATACATAATAAACAAAACAGCCATGCAGAAGGCAAAGCCTATAGACTAAACTTCAAATGCACTAACAACATGGCTGAGTATGAAGCTCTCCTATTAGGCTTCAAATTAATACAATCCCTACAAGCCATGAAAGTGTCAATCTTAGGAGACTCTGACCTAGTTATCCAACAAGTGAAAGGTAATTTTGTTACCAACGACAAAATACTTAGGTATTATAGGTCTGCTGCCACTGAGCTACTAGAGTCCTTCACCGAATTCCAGATCACCAAAATTCCTAGGGCTCAAAACCTTCATGCTCATAGTTTAGCCACGTTTGCAAGTACCTGCAAGCTGCCTTTTGAGCCCCATCACTGTTTCACATCTGAAGTAAAACACAAACCATCTGTCCCAAACAATGTAAAGGACTGGCAGGTGTTTGATAATGACACACAAATAAACAATTTTCTGACTTTACGGGAAGATTTTTCAGGTCTAAACATAGACACTGAGACAGCAAGTCAATCACAAATAATTGAGTCAGAAAATCAACCACAAATACATGGTAAACACAATAACCAAGCAATATCACCCAAAACAGCTAATCAAATGCTACATCCTACAATCTTCAACCAACACAACATACAAGAAATCCAACAAGGTAAATATGAGGATATAGCTGATTATGAAACTGAGGTGATACATTTAAAGGATAATTTTCTTCCAATAGGTTTAGCTCCTTTGGAAGACATTTTTGACTCCAATGATGTTCCCAATAAACCAAAATTGCAGCCCCTGAATACTACCATAGAAGAGCATAACATTGGGACAGTTGAACAACCCAAAATCATAAAACTATCTGTTGCATTACCTCCTCACCAAAAGCCCAAATACATCGACCTTTTTAAGGAGTTTCAAGATGTGTTTGCATGGAGTTATGAGGATCTAAAATCCTATGACACCTCTGTAATACAACACACTATCCCACTCAAGCCAAATCAAAAGCCCTTTAAACAAAAACTGAGGAGAATCAATCCTATGCTCCTCCCAGCAATGGAACAAGAGGTACAAAAAATGTTTAAAGCTGGCATTATAGCACCAATCAGATTCTCTAATTGGATTTCAAATTTAGTCCCTACAAGTAAGAAAACTGGTGAAATTAGCCTCTGTGTTGATTTAAGAAACCTCAACCAAGTATCATTAAAAGACAACTACCCCTTACCCAAGATGGATCACATCCTGCAGAGAGTAGGTGGGGCCTCAAGGATTTCCTTGCTTGATGGGTTCTCAGGTTTTAACCAGATCCTGATCCATCCTGATGATCAAGACAAAACAACATTTACGACCCCATGGGGAACCTTTAAATATGTTAAAATGCCTTTTGGTTTGAAAAATGCAGGGGCTACATTCCAAAGAGCAATGGATATTGCTTTTTC
>APFE030500639.1:0-36305 GCA_000404065.3 Pinus taeda | reverse complement strand
ATACTCGAAGGGACTAAAGCCAAATGATAACTCAAACGTTCAAGCTTTCATATATAAATAAAGGAACATAAAATATTACTTTGACACATAAAATATTAATAATTTCTGCTTATGTGTCAAAGTAATATTTTATGTTCAGTTATTTATATATGAAAGCTTGAACGTTTGAGTTATCATTTGGCACTTTTGTACGGTGATGACTATTCTGTTTATGCTTAATGTATGAATGACTTATTATGTGATATGCTTCTCACAATTGTTTCGGCTAATTTCTTATACGAAACAATTCATTTTTATTGAATTCTTTTCTCGTAGCGATTGAATGATCTTTATTACCATTGCTGTTAGAAACTATTTTAGATCGCATAAGTAAAAAGTTGAATCTCGGATCAGTTTTAGAATTAGATATTTTTGTTCATTAGTATACAATTGCATGTTTTAAATTAGACTTAGATTAAAAGCATTTTACTTAGAAATCTTTAAAGAAAGGAAATATCAATTCTTATCATCACACACACACAAATTGGGAAATTGGTACCATTATCCCCAGTCAGACCCACCATCCCAAACGGAAAAGGAGCTACTTTCAAGGTCCGGACCAGGTGGGTATCCCCGTTGTTGTAGACCCGATTTTCGAGGCTTCAATGGGTCCCTGCCATCAGCGGGAAAACTTCTGGCAACATCTGCTAAATCTATCGATTTTTTTTTTCTCCTGGTCACATCATACTTGGGGGAGATCTTAATTTCTCTATGGGATATGGAGAATATTGGGGGTCACAAGCATAAGTGGACTCTATCACTGGCTATATGACCAACCTTCTGGAACAGCACAATTTGGTGGATATCCCCATGAATAAGCCACTTCCTACTTGACGAAACAGAAGGGTGGGGGATGTTGCACTAGCAAGGAGATTATATCGTTTTCTGGTAAAGGTCCCCCACATGAATCAACTGCATCACTACAAACAATGGGTGGGATCAGGGGGCATCTCTGATCACTCCCCCATATATCTTGAAGTGTTTGGCCCCCATCCTAAACCAAAAGCTCCATTTAAATTTAATCATGTCTGGCTTCAAGACCCTGAGTACATAAACTTGGTCTCGGATTACTGGAATGCCGACCCTATTGATATACATGAATCCTTGACAAAGGGTTTCTGCCACAACCTGTCCCGGCTCAATCATCTATCTATCAAAAGGGAAAAAGAGAAACATCAGAGGGAGGAGCTATTATTATCACAAATTGAAGCTAAATTGAGTATATTGCTCGATGACCGGAACCTGGGATTTACTTCAGCTAACCACAAAGCTCATCTGATTGAGCTAGAAAACCAAAAGGCAAGGATTTTGAAGAAGAAAGAGGAATCTTGGCATCTCAAAAGCAGAGCTATATGGTTAAAAGCAGGAGACGACAACACAAGATTCTTTCAGAACTGTGCAAAAGGTAGAAAAGTTTCAAATACTATATGGAACTTACCTCTACTTGATGGGGGAGTAGCCGACACCTTTAACGAACTCTCCCATCTTGGCACCTCTCATTTCAGGAATCTCTTCAAAAACCCTCCTGGGTCAAATCTAGCTGATATCATTAATATTGCAGGACATTTTCCCCGATTTACAAATGATGATGAGGTCGTAGAGCTAATCTCTCCTGTTACTGTAGGCGAACTGGAAGGGATGCTGAAATGGTTCAAAAAGGACAAGAGTCTTGGTCCAGACGGGTGGACGATAGAATTCTATCTTACATTCTATGAACTTCTGGGGAATGATCTGTTAAAAGTTGTGGAAGAGTGCAAAATATCTGGATCCTTGTACAATGTTGTCAATTCGAATTTTATTGCCCTTATCCCGAAATTTGATTCCCCTTCCTCTTTCAATGACTATAGACCTATCTCATTATGCAATTTTCTGTTCAAAATTATTTCCAAGGTCATTGCAAATTATCTTTGGCCCATTCTTTCTCACCATATCGCCCCCCAGTAATTTTCCTTTCTCGAGCATCGCCAGATCCATGAAGCCATTAGCTTGGCCCATGAGGCCATCCACTTGATCTGGACTAAACATCTAAAAGGTATCATCTTAAAGATCGACCTGGAAAAAGCTTTTGACTGAGTCAGTTGGCTCTACATCAAGATGCTCCTTATACACCTAGGCTTTCCACATGATTTCATTGCTTGGATTATGGCATGCATCACCTCCCCTACCTATAGTGTTCTTATCAATGGATCTGCCTCCCACTTCTTTCATGCTGAGCAGGGTCTCAGACAAGGTTTCCCCCTCTCCCCCCTACTCTTTGTGATTGTTATGGATGGGCTTATCCATTTACTAGCTTCTGCTAAAAGAGATGGCAGCCTTCATGGCCTCAAGATATATGATTCCTGCTTCCTCACTCATCTCCTATTTGTGGATGATATTCTCATTTTCTTGGATGGGAGCATAAGAGACACTCTCACTTTCTCCAAAATTCTCTCCCTCTTCTCGTTGGCTATAGGTATGCAGGCTAATCATGGAAAATCTACCATTACCTTAGCCCTCACTTCCATCTAGGAGTCACAGCTTGCACAACAGCATTTCCCTTATTGCATCATACCCCTGGATAGGGGGTTCAAATATCTGGGATTTTGGATTAAGCCTCTCGGCTAGAAAATTGCAAATTGGGTCTGGCTTGTCACCAAGCTGGAAAAAAGGATTTCTAATTGGAGTCATCGATACTTATCCAAAGCTGGCAGATTAGTACTCATAAAATCTATTCTTGAGGCCACACCTATTTTCTGGATGGCATTAGCATGGATCTCTAGAAACATTCTGGCCCAACTGCAACAACTTTGTAGCAGATATCTTTGGAACAGCCATCAAGACAAAAAGATTTTTGCCTGGGTCAGCTGGAATAAGATTGCATTGCCTAAAAAATGGCGAGGATGGGGGCTAAAATACCTACCCCTATTTGCACAAGCCCTGGCTACAAAAATGGGTTGGACACTATTGACTGGGCAGAATCTATGGACTACAATATCATATCACAAGTACATTTGGCCACATCAAATCATGGATTGGGTCCATATGTTGAGCTGGCCTAGAAATGGTATATCATCAGTATGGAAGGCCCTCATACACTCTCTGCCTAGCATCAGAAACAATCTCGTTTGGAGAATAAATGACCGATCAAAGGCACGTATTGGAATGGATCCCTGGACTGGGGGAGGAGGTAGATTCCAGCTATCAAGAGAACTCATCCAGCACCTTCCTTCTCAGATAAAGGTTATATCACACATAGTGGATCCACTGAACACCAACATATTCACACAAGGATGGAAATCTGCCCAGCAGCTTGATATTCCACCACACTGGCATCAGGAATGGCATGATTACACAAATGCACTATGTGAATCACATATCAGGATCAAGGAAGGACCAGGAGTCTTGCTAAAAATGGCATTTATTCTCAAAAGGTTGGATGTCTCAATTTGATCTCACACAAACAGACGAAGTAGACAGCATTTTGGTGGAGAAGTATCTGGAAACTTGTATCGCCCCCAAGAACAAGATTGTTCTTTTGGTGTATTCTCAGAGATAAAGTTCCCACGAGAGAATCACTATCTCACCGATCTTTCCATGGCCCTCACTGGTGTGTCTTGTGTAAGAATTCTTCTAAATCAAGATTGCATTTATTCCTTCAATGTAATTCTCTAACCAATCTATGGCAGCATATCTCCTCATCAATTCATATCATCGGGAAATGGGAGGGTGAAAACATTGGTCAAGCATGGGAAAACTGGTGCAATCTTCATCATGGCACTAAAATACAATGTCTACCCTTAATTATTTGCTGGCATCTATGGTTGGCCCGGAATATAATTATATTTGAGGAAAGACCTGTCTGTTGGCCGCATATTACTACTCGTATCATATCTACATATTACGAGCTGCCTGAGCCACACAAACCTCGGCCTCGTCGACCTCATGATCCTACACCTATTGACAAAAACTCTCCTTGGGCATTCTTTGATGGTGTTGCACAACACCATGGATGTGGCGGTGGATTCATACTATACATAAATGAACAACATTTTTACAAAGTAAAGATGGGGCTTGATGAGGGAACGAATAAATTCGCCGAGCTCATTACACTTCGCCATATATTGCATTTTTCATTGGGTCATAACTGCATGGATTTAAACATATATGGTGACTCAAAAATCATAGTAAATTGGTTCAATAATATTAATGTCTATCACTCACACACACTCAGTAATATTCTGGATGAAGTGAATCTATTCAAAGCTCAGTTTAACAATATTTCATGCAATCACATTTACAGGGAACATAACTGCAGTGCTGACGGGCTTTCCAAGGAGGCCACGGTACTTCCCCGAGGAGAGTGGATGATACAAGAGCAGAGAGGCTCCAATGAATATCGATACTATCATCGGCCCTACAATGATCAAAACTACCACAGGGCAGAGAGCCCATAAAATTACAATATTTTTTCTCTATTTTTTATGGATATGCACGGCTCATATATTGTATATATTCACATACAGGCTATATATTCTTGTACATATTCTTAGACCATCAGCAAAGACATCACCCTGTGCAGTGTATGTGGAACTATTGTAGATGACAGACATATTTATAGCTTTTTATTTTTACTATTATATCAGATAGTGATTGAACACCCTGCTTGGTGATGGCTGCAATATGAACTCAAAGTTTTTTGACAAACTGAACAACAATTTTGAAAATGCCCTCAGTGGCAAAGGATAAATAGAGCATATGTTGAAAGCATCTACAATATGTAATTTATAATGAAAGATTACGATTTTTCGAGTGGAAAAAAAAATTAACACCACCCGTTTAGATGGCAATCATGGGAATACCCAATAAACACTCTTCCATGTCCATCTTAATACTATGGCGTTTCCTTGGGCAATTTATGGTACCTCCATATGCAAACATTACTTGAAATTCTAGTTTTGGATATACAAAGTAGTTAACAAGTTTTTCCAATTTGTAATTGATGAAGTTATTAGTACTAATTGAATCAACAAACATTGTTACCTTTTTATTTTTAATATATCCTTCTATCTTGAGGGTTTGTGGAGTATTGATGCTTGCAAATAATGACAAGATATTGTTGGAATAGTGCCTTCCAGCTATGGATCTTGTGATGCTGTCAATGCTTGATCTTCTTCATCTTCATAATCTACAGTAGAATAATTGATTCTCGCTGCATTTACGCCCTTGTTCTACCCACTTTCATAGTCAAAACATAGTCCATTTTGATTCAAATTGAATCATTATATTGTTTTTCATCTACCTTGATGATTTCAAGGTGAAAAAATTAAGATAAATCAACTTATAAGAGCAGTTTCAGTGACAGGGCCGAGTTGGAGAAATGGGATCAAAAACTTTCCAGTGCCAGTTTGAAGCCTTAAATGACAATATTTTGGAGTAAAATTTTCCTTCCAAGCATTGCAACTTATGATATTACCCTAAACTCTAAGCCCTATTCAACAGTGCAATAATTGTGCCATTTGGAGTTCAAATGGAAAAGTTATGCCCCCAGAAGTTGATCTATCATGATTGACCACCATAATTTGAGAGGATGCCACATTAGTCCTCATTACTCATGGAAAATGGGCTAGCCATGTGGGAAATATGAAGAAGAATCTAGAAGGGTTGACTTTTAACTCATGTTGAGGATTGAATGGATTAAATTTAGTGCCTAATTAAATATCAAGTTGTGTTAAAATTGAAAAGATCCTAGCAACCAATGTAACATTAATGGTCACATAGAGGAGAAGTGTTGGAAATTACATCCAGAACTCAACTCCATAGCCATATATTTGAGAAATCAAGTGGAAAGAAGCTCAAACCTATATGAGGAGATTTTCTACACATCAATGTAGAAGGAGGTGAATTTAGGTAGCCTTCAACAATAAGAAAAGAAGGAGGTGACCAAACTCTTCCACATAAACATGCAGGTCAAGAAAATAAAAATTGGTGGTTTGATTGACTCAAGATCATAGGTGAATCTCAATGCAAATAAGTTGGCTAACAAAATAGGATTGGAGTTTCTAGATCATCCTAACCCATATCCATTGGGATGGGTAATAAGAATGTATAAATCAAGGTAACAAAACAATGTAAAATGAAATTTGTTATCAATGTTGATTTTATTGATGAAGTAGAAATGGATGTGGTTACACATGATGTATGTGGGGTTGTGTTTGTGAGTCCCTATATGTACACATTGGATGCAATATTCATGTGGAGAGACAACTAGTATGACCTCATCAAGGATGGAAAATTCTTCAACATCAATGTGCACAAGGACAATTCTAAAATTTCATCGATAACTACCAACCAAGCTAAGAAACTAAATAGTTCTAGTAAGAACAATACTTTACTATTTTTAAAAGGAACATGATCTATAGAAAGTGGAAGAGTTTCTAGAGGCATACAAGGGAGTTTTTTAGGAGCCTAAAGGGCTACCACCTAAGAGGGAAGTGGAGCATGAGATTTAACTATTGTTGGACTCTCCATTGGAAAAGAGGGGTTGTACAAGAAAATCCATTATAGAAGAAAATGAGGTGAATAATAAAATTCTGCAATTGCCAGAGTGAAGTGTCTGCTCAAGGATAGGTATCCCATGTCTAGGATTGATGACCTATTGTACAAATTGCAGCAAGAAAAATATTTCACCAAATTGGATTTAAAATCAGGGCATCGCTAAGTTTAATTCAAAGAACAAGATACTTAGAAGACCACCTTCAAAACCACACAAGGTTTGTATGAGTGATTGGTCATGCCATTTGGCCTATGTAATGCACTAGATATAGTCATGAGATTAGAGGAATGATATATTGTGCCGATATTCATATTCATTTCATATTATTTATTTTAGATGATATACTAGCATACAATGTTACCTAGGAAGAGCACATCTCACATTAGATGCAAGTGCTAGAGACATTGAAGAAGCACCAATTGCTAATAAATCTCAAGAAGTGTGAGTTTGCATAACAATATTTGGTGTACTTAGCCTATGTCATTAGTGGAGGGGAGCTCAAGATAGACCTCGCCAAGATGGAGGCCATCATGAAGTGTTTGACACCTACCAATGTTTTTGAGTTCAAATATTTTGTTGGGGAAACACAACACCTGAGGAAATTCATATTCTCATTTTCAATAGTAGCTCTACCACTCCACACCATAACTATAAGTGGCAAGAGTTTCCATTAGGGGAAGGGTTAGTAGAAGTCCTTTGAGAAGTTGAAGAAGAAAATTAGTTGGGTATTGGTTCTTTCATTTCCAAACTTACAATAACCCTTTCAGGTGGAGGCAAATGCAAGTGGGTATGTTGTGGGAGAAGTCTTGACATATGAAGGAAGGCTTGTATACTACCATTTTGAATTGTTTCATGGGGGGTTCTTAACTACCCTACTTATGATAAGGAGGTCTATGCCCTTATACAGGTTGTCAAGAAGTGGAAACACTATCTGATGGGAAAGAATATATTCATCCACACATATCACCGACTGCTATAATACTTGTGGGCCAATAATAAGTTACAAAAAGCTAAACATTACAAGTGGTTTGTGTTTTTTTAGTAGTTTCATTTAGTGATAAAGTACTAGAAGGAAAATACAAACAATTTTGCCAACATGCTTTAAAGGCTGCCCACATTGAAATTCACAATTTTGGGAACTCTACAAGCTAGATAGGATATGCATTCCTAAAGGTGAGAAACTATAACTAATCAAATAGGATTACACCTCTAAGTTTGCAGGGCATTGTGATGTAGGGATGACAATTTCCAATTTGCAAAGTTATGTGTATTAACCCAAAATGTAGGAAGATGTATCTAGGTTGATAACAGGATGTATGATTTGTTGTACCAATAAGCCTCATAAAAGAAAACAAGGTATATAACATCCTTACCTGTACCCATTCATGTTTTTGAAAACATTTCCTTGGAATTTGTGGGAGGTTTACCACCAACTAGGAAGGGACGTGACTACATGTTCATGGTACCTGATAGGTGCAGCAACATGTGCATTCTCATGCCCTATAAATAAACCATTACCCAGTAGAAAACAACAAACTTGTTCTTTAGACAGGTCTGGTGCACTTTAGGATACCAAGAAGCATCATTTTAGACAATGACACTAGATTTTGCAATGCATTTTGGACAACACTGTGCGAGAAGATGGACATAAATTTGAAGAGGTCTACAACATTCCATCCACACACATATGGGAAAATCGAAGTAGTTATCAATACTTTTCCAAAAATTATGAGGGGTTACAATCAGAAGCGTCCAATACTTGGGATTACAACACTCTTATAATAGATCAATGCACACTTCTACTAGTAAGTCCCCATTTGAAACTTGGTTTTTATATTTTCGGCCTTCGCCTTTGGATATTGTATATGGATAGCAAGGAGTGAGGGAGGATATCACAAGGGATGCTTTAAGGATAGAGAAATTTATTGAAAAGATCGGATAGATCCATATACAGGTCTCGGAGATAATGAATAAGACACAAGAAAAATACAAGGCTAGGTATCATCAACACAGAAAAGAGAAGTTATTTAGAGTGGGGAGTTGAACAAGGAGAGGGAACAAGGTCTGAGTAATAAAATCAAGGCTCTAGGATATGTTCCTTTCAAGATAAAATAAAATGTGAGCGATTATTCCTAAACACTCATTCAACCCCCACACATGCACATTTACTCAATGGTGAATGTGGAAAATCTCAAACTCTATGATCCTTCCATGTTGGATTAGGAAGAGTAGAAGGTCCTACCTTCCATAGAGGATTTAGCAGCGAATTTGTAGGTAGATTTGTCAAAGGATAAAAAAATTCATAAGAGGTCTAGAACTCCAATACAGGGGCAATATGAACTTTGGTAGATTGTGTTGAAAGGACAACTTCTAGGCAAGGATGAATGGTACTCAAGGGAGAAGGTAGAGGGAAAAATTCCTCACCTCATTTAGTAAAATATTTTGGGGACCAAAAACCTCCAAAATGGGGAGGTATGATCAAAATTGGATCATTATATTATTTTTCATCCATCTCAATGCATTCAAGGTGGGAAAATCAGTGAAATAAGCTTATAGGAGTAGTTCTAATGACAAGACCCAATTTGGAGAATTATGGTCATAAACCTTATGGGGCCAATTTGAGGTCTTAAATGACATTTTTTGGGGGGTAAAAATTTACTACGAAAGTGCCACACTTTGTGACTAATTTACACTCAATGAAATTTCCAACAGTCCAAGAATCACGCGAATTGGAGTTTAGATGCAAAAGTTATGCCTCTTGGAAGTTAATTTATCCCGATTACCTATCGTAATTGTAAAGGACCCCACATTAATCCCTATTACTCATGGAAAAGGGGATAACCTCATGGCGACTATAAAGGAGACTCCATAAGTTTCAAGTAACTTTGACATTTTTTTCCTTCATCCTTTCTTCCATATGTGACAAATAATGTTCTGGCTTGGATACTTAGTACTAAACATATTTTATTTCTTCATGAGTCATGGATGAGCTTTTCGGAGGTTTAAAAGGTGAAGTAACTTTTGAAGCACCCTTGGGAGCCATGCGAGTAAATAACAATGCTCCTCTTTTTCCTCTTTATCTCAAATTTTGGATCACTAGAAATATATCTTGTAATCAAAATTTATGCCAATTTTAAGTTACCTACCTTTCAAAACCCTAATTTGTATATTATCTAGATGACTGAACTTTGTCTTTAAATATCTTTGGAATTTGATTCCTTATAAATATGAAGTTTCATCCAACAGTTCTTTAATATGACTTCTCTATAATTCTATTGTCTTGACCAAAATTTGACGTGCCAAGGTAAAGCTATAGTAATGTTCATGAAACTTATTGATTTTTTGCCTCTTCCCAAGAGAAAAAAGTATATAACATGCCACATGTCCAATTCTTCAAATCTAGTTATGAAATTCTTACATAAGGTGCTTTATTGTGTATCTCAAATCTCTAAAACTTTCACAATATGAAGTGTCCTAGACAAAATTTATAGCACAAATCCCATGATCACTCGTTTGAATACGATTTCAGAACCATTCACAAACCCTAACTTCCACATGGTACATCTATGAAATTATAGTGAGCCAGAATATAAAAAATTTACTAAATGTACTATGAGATGTTTTTGTAATATGCTCAAAAATTTTATGGTATGACTCTTCCTAGAAAAAAAGAATTAAAGAAAAAATTTGAAGATTACTTGTTTGAAACTGATTTTAGGACCATTCACAAACCCTAAATTTCATGGTGTATATCTTGCAAAATACAGTGAACTAGAATCTAAAACTTTTACCGAACATACATTGGATATGTCTTCTCATTCTACTCAAAATTTTGTGGTCTTAAATGCCCCAAAAAATAGTTATAGTGAAAACATTGAGATGGGTCGTTTGAAGTAGCAAAACCTCAAGATCATAACTCTGATACCAAAAGTTATGAACCATGTTAAAAATGATAAATGGCCAATAATTACATCCAATTCTATATGGAAACCCCGCAATGAATACAATGTGTAAAACAATACTTGATGATCTTAAGAATAGGTTTCCTTAATGTGTGTGTGCGTGTGTCGATGAAACAAATGATACAATTATAATGAAATTGTACCATGAAATGTTCTAGCCAACATAACAATATAAATGTAATAACTCAATATTTAGGGCATAATAAGGGGATTTAGAGTTAACATGGGGCTTATATAGAGCTTAACAAAGTGACTAGAGTAGTAAAAGTTAGTTGCATGCTTAAATTCTCTCACTTTGTGGATGTTCTTTCATGGTGCACACCAAAGTTTGACAGGAAGAAAAGCATGGTTAGCCTTAAAGAAGCTAGTAGAAATCCTATACAATTAATGTCGAATAGTTTTAGAAGAATTTTTTCAACTACCCACTCCACATAGAGTTTTCAGAGTTGGTGAATAAAATAAGCTCATCAAGAGTCAAGGAGAATGTAGTGATATTATAAAAGGTTTCCTGGAGAAGCCTTCTCCTAATTCAATGGACACTACTCAAATTCAGGTAGATACAAAAGTCGACCCTTACAAATATTTTGCATTGCTTATGGTAAGAATGATTGTTCAAGAATCCGCTAAACATGTACCTATTTTATTTATATTCTCCACTATTTAGTCAATGAGGGAGTTATATTTAATTATGGTAGTATTATTTCCAAAGAGATTTCCTATCAAATTTCAAAAGTACAAAGAGGTTTTTTATGGCTTCTAGTTTGATTTGCACCCTCGTTTATGTAAATATATTTAAAGACCTACCTGCTACTCAAAATGTGAATATAGATGAAGAGCTTCATCAATGTTGGTATCCAATATTGTGGAAGCACAAGGCTTCCTTTCACTTCTACCAAATTCAAAACTATTTGTCACACAATTTAAGAAGGTGGTTCTTGGTCCTGGTACAAGTAGACTTTATGATCAAGCTCAAGCTTTTGTTTCAAGAAAGGGCATTTTTGAATGCCAATAAAAGTTTTCTTACATTAGGCTCTTTGGTTTTGAAAGAAATATTATGCTCCTTCCTTATTATGTTTATAATATTCATTGGTGAAGTATGTCAACAATAGAAATATTGAGCACATTTTATCAATCAAAAGAGGAAAAAGTAGTTCATCCCTACTCCTTCCAAAATTGGGGATTTCAAAATTGAAATCTATTGTTCATTTAGATGAAATTGATTCATATTTGACACCTTAAAGATGAGGCAAGTTCACCCTTGTAAATTATTTGACCCATATGGAATCTTCTCTGCACATATGACTGGTACTATGTGTTCTTCAAGTTTTCGTAAGCATTTAGAAGAAATAGCTAGAGACAATTAGAGTTTAGAAGAAGAAGAGCATGAAGATAACCATCTACATGATTATATTAATACTTTAATTATTACAAATTAAAAACAAAATCCACGGGGTCAACCTATAGTTAATACTGACTACGATTCCCAAAATAATTCTTGTAAAACTTCTTCAATTTCTAAAATTAAAGGATAAGCAAACACATCTCAAAAAGAGGACTATTGTAGAAAGTGCTAGTGGCAGTGGAGGTGGATACCCTCCAAGGATATTGACTAAAATATTTTTTTTCAATTGTTATGGGTATAAGGAGAAATATAAAATAAAAAGGGGAAAGCTAAAAAATAATCCCAAGAGGAACACAATGACTCCCAAAATATGGAGATTGTTGGTATCGTTGAAGTCCCCGGTTGGGATACCAATAGATTATGGGAAAGAAAATGCTTCTTGAAGCACTTGTTACTTTGGACCCTATTATTTGTTAAGAGGAATCATTGACACCAAACGAAACCAAATTTGATGGGCATTCAAATAAGTTACAAATTGGGAGGCCTAATGTAAAAAAAAAAATGGCACAACAATGGAACTCTAACATTGATTGAAAAAATCAAAACTTTTGAAGTTCTAAAGTTTCACCAAACAATAGGGGATGCTCTTCAGTATTGCAATGATGAATAAGAGAGGGAAATTATTACCTTAAAGAAAAGAATTAATGAATTTGAATTTTTTCTATGTGTAGGGGCATTATTTGCTAAACCATTAAGTACATTGATACCTAATAAATAATTATCTAAACCAAATGGAAAAATGAAGGGAGCATCAAGTCTACTAGCATAAATTAGAGATTGTGTTGTTGAAAATATTAACAAGATACTTCCTATAATCTTGTAGTCATGGGAGCCCGGAAAGGTAGCTCACCTGGCAGAGCATGTAAATATGCTATGTAAAATATTATGAGATCCTTGGTTCAAGCCCCCAATTAACTTATGTGCACATTAGGGGCAGGCATGGTGCACCTAGTGGTCATATAGGTAGTGGATTGAATTGACCTTATGTTCTGCAAGTACGAGACCCCCCAATTGTCGATTCCCCTAGTCACAAAAAAAAAAAAAAAAAAAATTGTAGTCATGGGAACTAGCACTAGGTTTAGTTTCCCCGGATGCGGGTGACAGCAGGACTCGGGAGGACGAGCCACATGGCACCCATGTGATGCACCATGCGACGAACCACGCGGTTTAATTCCCCCAGCTCATCAGCCGTCAAAGAGTTAATTTGGCGGGGTGGTAGCTCAGGGCATTCATTGCCGGCATGGTTGACAGGATGGCGGAGCTTGGAGGACGTTCAGAACACTGGGGTGGTGTTATATATCTGGCCGGGGATAGCAACAGGCCATTGTTCCATGAATTTAACTGTCAGGCTGGATTTTGGAGGCCGAGAGCTCCGCTGTGGGGGAAAGCCTGTCGCTGGTCGAGGAGCACGCCATCACAGGCTGCCCTCGGGGTCGGCTCTCAGCACCTCGATAGCGCCACAGTTCGCAGAGGAACAATCTCAGAGGTTCGGGAGGCGAACTCTGAGGGAGGAAGGGAGCGGTCTGAGGCACAGACGAACTCTGCAGGCGGAAGGACGCTGCCTGAGTCAAGGGTGGCCAATTCAAAGGAGAAGGAGGAGAATTGGGAAGCCTCGGGGAAGGTTACAAAGGAACACCAAGACAATTTGCAGGGGGTGGACGAACCGTCCATGGCCAGGCTTCGCAACCGGCAGCCCTGTCGGAGGGGGTCAGGTCGGGGCGCGGGCAGGGGACGTGGACGAGGAGGTGCAGAAAGGGAGCACCACCATTGTTGCTGTTGCTTCTGTCATCGTCGAGCCGGGGTCGCGCCTCTTCTTGCTGAGCAATATGTGGAAGTCAGCGGGGCGAACGTGGAGGGGCCAGCCCTCCCAGCATTTGGTTCGGTGGTCTTCACCCTGGGGAAGGCGGGGGACACTCAGGGAGTTAGGGCGCATGTCTTTGTGCTCTTCACGCAAATCCCAGAAGCGGAAGGCAAGGGGACACCTCCAGGAGGGGAAGATCCTCCCCTGGACAACCCTGGTCATGAACATCCTTTGCCACCTCCATCAAACGAGGCCACGACCTCAGGGAAGGCGATCATGGACGACCCCTCTACCTCCCAGTCAGAGAAGGTTCCAGACGCTGCCAAGTGGGCAGCCATGTGGGAGGGTATTCCTGAGGGGCAAGGGTGGTGCACAATTGAGGAGGAGAAGCCCCCTGGGGATGTATAACCCTCCGCTGCGAGCTCCAGACGTGGCCAACCTCTCCCAATTCAGGTCCATTCATCTGTTTAATGTTGCTTTTCATGGTTGGGGTCAGATCTCGTTCTGGTTTCATGTAATTTTTGATAAATGTCTAGTCTGTATTGTCATGGTTAATGTCTTTGCGTCGGATAGTAGTAAACCCAAATAGGCCAGAGAAGACAGCCCCTGCATGGGCAGGATCAGTTTTGGGCCTCAGTCCTGTCATTTTGTCATTTTGGGATCAGTGTAGTGCCTCTGTCGGCCTCTCAGAGGATTTCCTGATGAATGCCTCCCCTGCATGGGAGATTTGGGTCGGTCTGTTTCATCCATGGCACCTCAGATGGCCATGGAATTGTTGTTAAGTCCAGCTACTATGCATGTAATTTCACACTTGTACATATAATAGATATTTAGACTTTTTACCGAGAAAAAAAACTAGCACTACGTTCAGTTACTATTGCTTCTAAAATTACCTCATTTGAAGAAATTTTACAAAAATATTAGGAAATTGACGGGTATTTTTTTTTAAGTCTCTAAGTGTTCTCATTGCTAAAGCCTTCAATATGAATGAGATGCAAAGGAAAGAAAAAAGTGTACCCTTAAAGGCATGTCCCAAACACTTGAAAGCTTGATAGTATGAGAGAATTCATTCACTTAAATAATGTATTACTAGTTGTGAAAATGGCAGTTGCTATAGAAAGGGAAAATGTATTCTTTTAGACTTGTTGACATATTAAAGGAATTAGATGGCCCACACATGGTAGTGGAAACCATACTAACCAAAGAAAGAATTAAATAAAAATGAGATGAAATGCACATATCTTAGGCCCAAACCTTTGAAACAACTAAATTTTTTTAAACGAAGATATTAAAAAATCAATTTATGTCAACCGGAATGATGACCCAAAAAATATGATACTTAGCTATCTTCATAATTAAATGAAGTTGAAGATAATTTTACTAATCTTTGAGTCAAGCATGAAGCAACTGTAGCACTATTAATAGTGGTTAAAAGGTGGCCTACAGTAGTAGCGAAGGATCACTGATTTCAGTAGTATAAAGACAATTGAAGTAGTTAGGTTTTCTTCTAGAGGTGCAATATTAAATAGATACTTCATCTAGTGGAGAAGGAAAGAGGTTTTGTTTTCTAGCATCATAAGTAATAGTTCCCTATATTGAGTTTTCCAAACTTTCTTCTCAGTCAACATTCATTTACCTTTTTGTTTCAAAGCCATTCTAAACCTAAAGGTTAATATTTTATTTGTTAAGAAATTTACAGCAGAGAGATAAATTATTACTGAGATTTGTTGAGATTTACAGAGAGGAATAATAAAAAAACCAGCAACAATACACATAGATATTATACACATATTATTTATCCAAGAAAACCCCAAATCTAGGGAAAAACCCAACCCAATTAGATCTCATTATCATTGGCCAAAAACCTGGCCAATCCGACCAAGTGAGTCTTCACCACTCACCTCTAGGCCTTTATTATAATGAAGTATTCCCAGCCTTTTATAGGCTCCATTACATGCAATACCACGAACCATAATACCATGCGTACACTATACAATGTGCGCAAAACCACTACTATTTAACCAGGTCAACCTTGACTCAAACCCCGAGTCAATTTTACCTAACAATTCCCCCCCTTAAACTTGACTTGGGGTTCCTTGACTAAAATCCAGCCAAAACCTGCTAAGTGAGACAATATGCCCTTACCCCCTTCAAAGTTTTTACCTGGGATTTGTTAACTCGACATCCCCTTATTACTTAGATCTAACCCATACTTTATCGGTAATTACCCAGGGGTATGCATGCCTTACCAGGTCTTCCAGCAGTATGCCCATTTACATGCAAATTAAAAATTTCACTCCATTATAATAAAAAAAAAAGTGTTTACCCTTGTTGTTGTCTTTGTACATATGACATCAATGTCCATATAAAAAGAACCCACCTACTGAATTATATGGGTCACTAGCCGTTATAACTGCCAGTTATCTAGGCGTTCTTTTTAGGTACATGGTTCATCAATTAATTAATCCACGTGCACATATCCTCCTCATCCACTGAGTCTCTCATGACCCAATAGTGTGTAGCTTTGCTTCACAATCTATGGCTTTTGATCCATATCTGCAAGAAAAACTTAATTATCTCTCTATCTATCCCATAAAAACCCTTGGCAACAAAAAGCATCCTTCTAAAGCCAACTTAGCTCTGATACCAGTTGTTAAGAAATTTAGGATAGAGAGATAGATTATTACTAAGATTTACCAAGATTTATAGAGAGGAATAATAAAATAACCAGCAACAATACACATAAACAATATACACATAATATTTATCTAGGAAAACCCCCAGTCCGGGGACAAACCCAACCCAATGAGATCTCATTAGCATTGGCCAAAACCCTGGCCAATCCGTCCAAGTGAGTCTTCACCACTCAACTCCAAGCCTTTATTATAGTGAAGTATTCCCAGCCTTTTATAGGCTCCATTACATGCAATACCACGGACCATAATACCATGGGTACACTATACCATGTGCCCAAAACCATACTATTTAACTAGGTCAACCTTGACTCAAACCCCGAGTCAATTTTACCTAACATTATTATCTTCTCCTTTTCTTTCCAAGTATTTTCATTTACATGGTCGATGGGAGCCCCATTCTAGCCCATTTGGACAAACACATTTTCATTTCCTGAACATCTATAAAGCTATTTTTTTAATATATCGGAGGTTCCATAGAGGACTCCTAGGAATTCATATCTGTTGCAATCTTAAGACTTCAATTTAAAGCAAAAGGTTTCTAATGTGATTCCTTTTTATCCCATTGATATCAATGAAAATATCATGTTGAGTTATCTATGAATGTGCTATTTTTTCTTTCATCTCTCTCAATGTTATGGTGTGTTCTATTTGCTACCATGCTTAAAACAAACATCTTGATTTCACTTCACTTATTTCTTTACTACGATATTTTGTAAATATCATTGTGAATATCACCTCTTCTTGTATACAATATTTTGCTTCATGTTCATTTTGAGTTTTTATTCTCTTTGATAATAGGAGTACCACCTCTATAAAAATGAGAAAGGAATTATTTCCCTTAAATGTTATCTTTGTGACTTTGGATAATCTCTATGATCAATACTCTTAATGGTGATTATGTTGTGGGGTGACAGAATCATAGGCTCTCATTATTGGGATCGAAAACATTGGTTGGGCTTGAAACTACCTAATCCCACCAATCCTTCTTGGCCCTTCTAGTATCATGTGCAAACCATCTTTCATTAGCTCCCAACCACAATGGAAATCTAGTGGTACTTGTTTACATTATTTGTTGGTTGCAACTCTAGCATTGGGTTTGGTGTCGACAGGTGTAGGGATGCTCCTAGTATGCTAGAATATTGCATCTAAACTTCGTAGTGGTTACATATAGATTATGCAATATTGGATAAAGGAAATTCTGAGGCTCTTGAGCTAAGTCACATGTTTGCAACAAGGAAGGGGAAGGTTAAGGCCCACACATAACAACAAGACACACATAGGTCTTGGAGTAAAAGAGTAGAAGAAGTAGCTATGCAAGTACAATAACACTTCAATAAACATGATACCTAGTACACTAAGAAAATAATGAATGAACTATTGGTTTTGATGAAGGAGAAGTGTCAATATACATCCAAACATTAAATTAGGGAAGAATTACAAAATTGAATCATAAACACAATTATTTTCTAGGTCAAGGGACACTAAAATGTTCAATGTCATGGAGTTTTACTAGTTTGCCAAACCTTTGGTGGCCACCACCCTAGAAAGCCAGGTGTACAAGGAACCTAAAATGGTGGATAGACGAAGAATATTGAAAGCCAAATTCACACTATTATGCAAAGTGGTATTTGGCTTGAGCTTTAAGGTCATTGAGTTGGAACTCAACAAAGAGAAGGGCATTGTGGTGGTTATTGGAACCTCTAACTCACATGGAACTGATGACAATCTAATTTTCATTGAGGATGATTACTGCTAAAAGTTATCTGGAAGAGCTCATGGAGAGGAGACATCCTCACAACCAAGCCCCTCTAAACCCATTCCTCTACAATGTTACCTGTTGATAGTCTTGTTATTTCTCTTGTTATTTATTTGTCATATTTATTGTTTGTTTACTGCATTTTAGGCACTACTTTGTTGCATCTTGAACAAAAACTTAAAGTATGGTGTGGAATACCCAAGAAAGCCTCTGTAATGTTGGTGGTGGTTTAGTTTTCATTTCGACAAATCCCAACCAACCATGAATATATTGTTTTATGTATCACATTAATATAAATATAGTATAGCTTACCAAAAGAAACATTTTTTATTAATACAAATATTTTATATAAAGAAAAAGTAGTATTTGTGGATTTCATTAAAAATATGAAAACAAATATTATTATTTTTTACAAACATTCATAAATATTTATATTAAATAAAGGTTGTGTCTGAAGCACTCACAAGTATTACAAAAAATCTCCTTTTGAGTTCATAAGAAGGTGTTGATCTCTTTTCCTGTCATGGAAAATGTCAAGCTCCTAAGGTATGTCTCCAAATTACCTCTACATTTTTATGGAGGTGATACTCCTTTATTGATCACACTTTGATGTGCATATAACTTGAATATTAAAGATTAGGCATTCAATCCATCTACTTGTGAGTGGAGTAGGTGTTTTTCAAAGCAAAAAATAAAATAATAACAAAATAAATTATGTTATAGTGTTCTTGCAGGTTTTCATTGGAGAGTGTTTAGATCCGTGCATGGTAAAAAAAAATATATATCGACGTTTTAGGCTAAGTATCATAGCCCATCATGAGACATTGTTCTCACAAATACATTCCACATTATCATCATGGAACATATATCAAGAAAAATATTTGAAGTAAATTTAGATAGATGGAAATAGAAAATATTGGTCCATACACTCAAAGAACTATAAGATCATATCAAACATTTACAATCATAGGAGCATAGGAAAACATTCACAAGACTCTACTTCTTGTTTGAAAATTGAAGTTTAAGAATCACAAATTAAATGACTTCTTGAAATAAGCTCTATGCGAGAGTTAAAAATTAATTTACAAACTTAAAGTTTAAAAATAAAATCAAGTACATATAGCACAGTGACAAAATATTCTTATTTAAATGTAAAAAAATGCATTCATCCAAAAAAGACTAGGATTAGGCTCCCATGGTGCAAATAGTAATGATAATGGTACTTGGAAGAAAGAGAGAAAATGTAGTTAGGCATTGGCTTTAGAAAACATGCAGTAGTTCAATAAAATCATTAATCGAAGACTCAGAAGAGAGTAGGGAATTTCTTCAAAGAAAAATAAGCATTCACAAAATTATAAAAGGATCACAAGTGTAATGAATCCTCCCCCTAGTGAAGTTTTTGTAGAAGAAGTTATATAGAATTCACTCCTTGATTATTTGTTATCCTAACTTCTCAAGCAATTATTTGGGATTAATGACTACATTTAGGAACTTCTCGAACCAGTCTTCAATGTAATCTTTCATGGGCAAAACAGTTATATCTTGCTTCACTCTCAAAGTAAATATTTCATGTTTTATTTCTTTAGCATCTTATTATAGTTGTGAAATATTATCCATTCTATCATTATTATCATTGATGAACGTGACCAACCACTTCTTGATTTGAGCTTTAGGAAACATGGCTACATTTTCAAAGTCAACCCCCAATCATAATTTGATAGCGTCCCCCCCCAATGATCATGGAATCCCAAATCTTTTGGGATCCTTTAAGATATTCAGCAATTTTAATGGCTTTTAAGAAGTTATTGCTTCCATGGTCATCAATCCTCAAGCATCCAACAAAGGCATCTTCAAGCATTTTAATCCTAGAAAACCATCTTGTTTTGATTTGTTTAATTCTTTTTGGGTAGGAAAACCTTGTTAATGTCTCTGAACTTTGCTAAGAGAGATTACTTTATTCACAAATGTATTTAATCATTTTCAACAAATTGTTGATCATGTTCTAGGTCCCTTCGCAAATATTCAAAAAAAAAAAAATTCTTTGAGATAAATTTCTCAACAGTAGAGAAATTTCCCATGCTTCCTCTATGATTTCAAGTTGTTTATTAATATTCATAACAACGTATGCCCTAATTATTGTGAACAATTGTGCCTTTTTTATCTTGTAGGGTTTGCTAGGTATTATTTCAGGCACCTAAATAGATAATGGAGTCATAAACAAGGGTTTTGGATTAAGAGATTATTCAATATCATGTATTCTTTTCTTCAAGTGCAAATGTTCAACTTCCTGCTCTATTAAAATAAAAGAAATAGCATCCCATATAGCCTAACGTAGTTTCAGGATTCCAAAAGGTCTGACTCGTGAAACATTTATTTCTCTTTTTACTCGATTCACTACTTTCTTCATTTTTATTTACACCTTTTCAAATTTCTTTAATAGACTTGTCAGAATGGGTGTTGTTAGCCTCGCTGATAAAAGGCCCAAAATTGGATCTATATATGTTCTAAAAGTCTCCAAATTTGCTTAAGAATCATCCCAAGGGATCCAAATATGCTCCAAAGCACTCCCTAAGTCTTCAAAAGTGCTTAAGATCATCCATCGATCGAAACAAGAGAGGGAGGAGAGCCCTTGGAAGGGAAAAAATGCACTATCGGAAGGCAAAAAATGCATTTAAACAGTCAAAAACCCTAATCGCAGGCTTAAAACTCAAGAACGCACAGTTGTTGTTAGATCTATCTGATCAACGACTGAAATCTAAGAGGCTAAATTGCAAATCGGTGATTGCAAGCAGTGGCAATTGGCGATAGACACCATCGATTAGCGATCGTCGATGATCGGATCGACGGGTCGCAATAAGCGGAGGCGAGTCAACGTTATCGACACAGACCAGGGGGAAGTTGCAACTGCGATTGGCGATTAAACGTGGACCGTCGATCACGCGTGCAGATTGACGGCCCACGTTACATCGTCAGATCGCTATCGGCGGAAACCAAGGGGCGGGGCCTTTACATGTATATGTGTGCAACCCGATTTTGCGGACCCGACATTATTATAAACAATGTTTCATAAAATTTCAGGTTCACACCAAGGCCCATTTTAAATGCATTTTATGTATTTTTGTTGTTCAAATTGTTAGACTCGGTCTGGTCAATCCTCCATCAGAGATCAAAACTCTTTATGCATTTCATGTTTAGGTGTCTCGCTCCATTCCGCTAGGGGCATACCATAATCTGACGGAGAAGGTCATGATAGTCATTCCCCCTCATGTCTGGCTCCTGCTGGCTCAGGTTTGTTGTCAATCATCATCAAATTCCATGACAGTCAAGGTCTGGTCTGTTAAAGGACAAAGGTCAATTCGAGGTCTAGGTCTAGGAATTCATCAATTTGGTCTTTAAACATGTCCAGTAAAGCCATGCAGGCCAGAGTGAGGCCCTTACACAGTTATGGTTCAGAGAGCTTCATCATCATGCGGATAGACTCAGGCTATTCTTCAAAACTCTGTTTTGAAGAAAAGTCAAACAGCGTCATTTATGACAAAATTTTCAAAAAAGTCGCGAGTTGATTTTTTCAGATGCAGTCATGGTTTCCGTCGCCAAATGTCCTGTCGTGCAATCCCTGCAAAGAGTGCCGAAAATGGCATCATTCGAGCTAAAATTTCAAAGGGAAAGTGAAAATCAGTGTGTTTTAAAGTCAATGAAAAAGTGCAAAACTCAAACATTAGAAAACTGGGTTTTGAAGAGGAAAAAATTAAACCAATCTCTTCCAAGGCTATATATACAATTTTATGTCTAAAACAAAGGCATTGTGCTATTATAAGCCTTGGAGAAGCATTGTGAAGGCGAGAGTGTGCATTGGTGAGTGATTGAGTGAGTTGGAGGCGGCTTTGGAGGGCGCGGCGCATATACCCAGGAGCGCGGTGCACACAGAGGGCGCGGCGCACATGCAGCCTGCCCACAGTGCAAATTTCCTAAGGGCGCGACGCATACCCAGGGCGCAGCGCACTGGGCTTTGCGCGCGACGCATACAGGCAGCTAAACAAGTAGCTGGACGCGGCTTGGAGGCGGTTTTGGAGGGCGCGGCGCATATAACCAGGAGCGCGGCGCACAAAGAGGGCGCAGCGCACACGCAGCCTGCCCACAATGCAAATTTCTTAAGGCCACGATGCATACCCAGGGCGCGACGCACTAGGATTTACACATGGCGCATACAGACAGGGGCCTAAACAAGTGCCCAAACACTCCCAAATTTTGATGAAACCTATAAAATTGAGAGGTAGGCTCTTTAAAATCACTTGCTCATCAAATTTTGTCAATGATAGGGTGTTCATAGAGATATTTCGATGCCACCAGAATGTACAAAATCGACCATATAAAAATCGCCAAGGAATTGATGGCTAGGGTTGTTTAAATGTCTTATTAAGTGCCAAGGTTTCCCTCCACTCATTTTTTCCCCTCACCCATCACTTTTCCCATCCTCCCTCTCTCATTTTTCCTAAAATCCCTACCCTAAACTACTACCAAACCCTCTCCCTTATCCCTCCACTATTTGGTCAACACAAAACCCCAAACCCTACCCCATCAAAATACCCAAACTCCTCCCATATCCCTAACAAATTTCTCCCTATAAACCCTATCCCCATCTCATCACTCCCTTCCTAACAATCCATCTTTCATTGTTCCCCTTGGTAACAGATGTTACAAAGGAACCCAACCTCACACCATCATCAAAAGGGCAGCCTAATCATAGTTCACATTGCAGTCATGACATCACAGCATTCGTCTAAGTATGAGATGGAGACACAGAGTGACTCATCCTCAGAAGAGCAGGCTCCTAGGAGACACCACAAGAGTGGCAAACATGTCAGGGATGAACCCACTACCCTCATCGAGTTACAAGCATGCCCTCTTGCCATGTCATGCTTCCAGCACCTATCATGTTTTGAATTTTTTCAAAGGGTAGCAAATGTCAGAGTTCATCATGAGTTGGCCCGTTTATTTGTGCTTCATCTACATGGAGGCCAGTCTACCTTGGTCGGGGTCACTTTCACATTGACACCCGAAGCTATATCAGTGGCAACAGGTATACCAAATGTTGGAGAACAGTGGCATAAGAAGAAGAAGGTGGAAAGGAAACACTGTGAGCCTTATATCAAAGCCAGATTCTTGAATGAGCTCACAAGAGTCTTTCCCTTCAGATACTTGAAAGATGAGTATGCTCCACTCATGAGATTGATCATGAAATACTTCATCTGTGAGGGGAGGTCCTCTCGACTGTATGCCTATCACATCTGCTTGCTCAAGCACTTTACCAGGGTGAGGATGATGAACCTCCTATTTTTCATATGCAGGAACATAGAGAGGGTGAACACCTTCATGTTGCATAACACCCCTCAACAGCAGCTTAACAGTGTGTATCACTTTGCTCTTATCCGGATTTTAGTAGATCATCAGTTGGGATTGCAGGGCATTGCTTGGGAGGAATTCATCTCCCGTGACTTCTTCAGCACATCACAGGTACTATCAGAGCCAGAGCAGGAGTTGAGTGGTCCTTCTTATCAGCATGAGCATCATGAGACCACTACCATGCGAGTTTTCATTACATATCAAAGAGGCAGTAGGCACTTGTTTGCAACAGCAAAGCGAGTGTTATCTCCACCCAAGGTGGAAGGGGCCTCGCTTCCGACATCGACTACACAGGTATTGGACAAGGGCAAGAAGCCCTTGCATGATGAGGGGCCCTCAGGTGTACAGGAGACCGATGTCATCCTCATTCAGGATGATGAGGCAGAGGCAGAAAATGCCAAACTTAGGATGACCATTTAGGAGCAGGACTTGGAGATCCAAGACTTGATACTCAATATGGAGAGGGCTAGATGGGTCATCAAGTATCTGGAACAGAGAAATAAACAGCTTCAGGACCAGCAGACGATCATGGAGCTGCAAAGCATCCGTGAAAATCAACAAGCTGCCCAGCAGAGGAGGATCGAGCTCACTACTTTGGAGCAAGAGATCAACAACGACCGAGAGTCTTGGTTAGATCGGGTCAATCTACACTTGGAGAAACTACAGGAGAAGGAAAATAGGGACAAAACCATATTGAGGAGGATGGCTTGTCATTACAGGGCACGGAACATGAGCGTAAAGGCCCGAATAAGGAGCTTGAAGGCCAAACTGAGCAGAGCAACAAAAGAGGCAAAAGAGAAAGATCGGCTTTGAATCTTGGCTGATGCTTTAGTGGCCCAACATAGTGCCTCTTAGAGAACCTCCAACCCAAATTTCAAGGAATTTGGAAAATTTTGGTCGCATGGAAATTTTTTGGCACAAACATAGGTTTTTTCTCTATACGCGCCGCGCCACCGGCGTGACATGTAGGATTGGGAGCTCCAAATTGGAAATGGCTTACATTTTTGGATTCAGCATCGAAAAATAAGCAAACCCAGAAATTTTCATCAATTTTGGAGAAGATCATGGCCACCAAAAGGGAAAAAAACACCCAAAAAATGGCCTCACTGCCCCTATTTTGACACACAAGAAACAGTCTTGGGAGAATGAATATTTGGAGGGGCAAATGAGCTCCAAATTCAAAAATTATACTTGGGTTGGAAAGTAGACAGGACAAGCTTTCCAACGAGCACACTTGGGCACATTTTGGACTCCTGCAAGTGCCTCAAAACTGGCCTCAAAGTGGCGCGACGCATACAGAAAAGGGTGCGGCACATATAGGAAAAAAGGCCCAAAATGCCTCTGTTTCGCGAAATTTCGCTTTTCGACTTTTTGTAAGTGGGCCCACTCATATGCACTTCATTTTTTCGGCACCTAAGGCAGTTTTAAAAGTATTTTCACTCCAGATGGTCAGTTATCCAAGTGGCAAAGGAAGGCAAAGTGCCACCCAAGCCATTTGTCATGTTTGTGGTGCTGCACCTGTAGCTGATGTTTGGCTCTCCACCTTCATTTTGTGATGATTCGAGTAACTCCCCAACCCTTGGGCATTCTATCTCTTCATGGCATATTCTATATATTGTATGCAAACTATTTGCAAAGGGTTGGTCGGCTTGTTAACCGTTCTGGGAGCTGTGGGAAAGAAACTTTTGTTTCTGCATTTGTATATTTTTTACAGAGGATTAATGAAAGGCAGTGGCTCTATTTCATGAGATTCATGTGGTTGTGAGTGTAGAAAATGTGTCTCTTATGTTTCATATGTATCTTGTTATGTTTCATAGCTCATTTCATATTCATTTCCATTGAAATTTTCTAACTTAGCTAAGGTAGAATTCAATTTTATTGCTCTGCCTGTAGGAAAATTTCATATTCAGTCTTCATTCTTCTGTTGAAAAGGATTCATGTTGTCCATGCCCTTTTCACCCTCTTAATCAATCTCTCCATTCCGCACTATCTTAAAATTAAATTGCTAGGCTTTCTGCCTACCTTGCCTCACGAAATAATCCATGCCTTTGTGTTAAGTTCTTCGTTCATTGAGGTCCATTAGTCCCATATCATCCCAGAAACACAGCCATTCATAAAAATCGCTTCTTGTATTCATATTTACTTACTAGCCTAAGACTAATAGTTCACTGTAAGTCACCTCAGGCCATTTCATTTATATATTCACTGAGTGTGACTCGAAGAGAGCCCTCTCCTGTTCTGGTAGGGCTAGCTACCAAACTGAGCGTGGTTTGTGGTTACCCTGAATTTTTATTTCTTTCAACCTAAGGCAGATTTAGGTGCTAACACCGATATCATTATAATCGTTCCGTCGATGTGATAAAGCTTTGTTCCTCAATGGCATCATCTGGACCATTGATCATATTGATCCAAAGGCTCCTGTGTATCATTCCACCAACCTCCTATTGGACTTAATATCTTTCAATTGATGGATTTCTACGTTAAATCCATAGTTTCTACCATACTCCACCTTAGACACACGACACACAGTTAACTCATTTATCAATGGATAGCCATCGATCCTTAAGTGATCGATGGTCGATCAACATTACCTACAAAAAAAAATTAAGTCATTTGCACATATATACAGCATAACTGAACAAAGCATAAACACAGGCACATGGAACTCATAGAACACATAATCTATACATTATACAATATTGAATATAGGCTAAGGCATTTTAGCCTTAGATACAAGTTCTTATCTAAACTTATTTTTTTTAAATTAATAAAATTCATTTATATTAAATTAAATTAGTTATTCACTTTCACCTAAAAGAAAACAAAAGTAATAAAATTACTAGCACAATGAAATGCATTGATAATAATATTAACAATATTACTTTTGGGCTTGATTACTCCATTACAAAATCCACTTCCGTTGGTGGTTTCAATACTATATCGAGAATATCATAACATCAAATTTTTGTTTCGAGAACACCAGGTATTGAATGATTAAGAGTATTTTCCTTTCATTTCGAAACAACACGCGAATCGAAGAAAACAAAATTATGAAATATATAGTAAAAATTTAAAGGAATGCAATATATATTACACTGGAGAATTGGAAAAATTTATAGGTATGCACTATACATTTGCTTGCTTGATCGCTCTATATCATTTTACAATGTGATAATGCAAAACTTAATGATAGAAATTTACAAGTATTGAACCTACCATCTAGTTTTAAAAATTAAAAAAATATATCAAGGCAAAACATAATCATAGAAATCCAAAGTATTGAACATTAATATATCTACTTTTGAAATCCTGAGAAAAGAGATAATAAACGAGTTGTTATAGATATGGAATAAAATTTTAAAGCCTATTACAGTCAACTATTACTTATTTAGCTACAATAATTGAAAACCCTTAAAGACGTTTGAATAAACAGAGAAATCAGTAAAGCCCTTGAATCTATGTTATTCTATCCCTTCCACAGATAAGATTGTTTCAGCACTATGCTCCTTTTCCATATAGAAGGGGTCGTTATGACTATAATCTTCCCAATTCTGTAGTCGAAACTTACAGAGATTGACTCCATGCTATCCATTGGTTTCGTCCCTATGAAGAAGTTGTTTCTGTGTCGCCCATATTTTGGTATATTATCTCTCTAAAGTAATCTCGAGTTACATGGGGTCGATTGTAGGATTTCAGGGTTTCTTCGACACTGAAAACCCTGATAACTTCCCTGATCTCAAGGTTTTCCTCCTATATAACATACAAAGTATATCAATATGGATCAATATTGTCTATATTCAAAACAAGAGATCAACAAAACCTAAAGATATGAAGAGGGATTCAAGAAACAAACCAAAGGCATTGAAGTCCAATTTCCTCCTCCTCACCATTCTTGAGCAGGACGCAAGTTGAATCGAGGAAAAGTCATTAATTGATGGGATTTCCAGAATTAATTAAAAATCAATGTGATTTTCCAAATTAAATTAAAAATTAAAACATTGACACATGAGAAACACACCATAGTGGATAAATTCTAACCCCCTCTAAGCTACGAGTACTATCGCGCCTACTATGAGGTTAGAAATTTTGTAATGTAACTAAAAACTCAAAGCCCCTGTTGGTGGAGAATACAAATAGGCAAATCATTTCATATTTCGACTGTATGTAACTTAATGATAGAAATTTACAAGTATTGAACCTACCATCTAGCTTTGAAAGTTAAAAAAATATATCAAGGCAAAACATGATCATAGAAATCCAAAGTATTGAACATTAATATATCTGCTTTTGAAATCTTGAGAAAAAAGATAACAAAGGAGTTGTTACAGATCTAGAATAAAATTTTAAAGCCTGTTACAGTCAACTATTACTTATTTAGCTACAATAATTGAAAACCCTTAAAGAGGTTTGAATAAACAGAGAAATCAGTAAAACCCTTAAATCTATGCCATTTTATCCCTTCAACAGACAAGACTGTTTTAGAACTATGCTCCTTTTCCATATACAAGGGGTCATTACGACTATAATATTCCCAATTCTATAGTATCAACCTTCAGAAGTTGACTCCATGCTATCCACTCATTTCTTTCCTCTAAAAAAGTTGTTTCCCTGTCATTCACAATTTGGCATATTATCTCTCTAAAGTAGCCTCGAGTTACATGGGGTTGATAAATATTTGGAATCCAATATTTGCACAGTACATGAAGGCGTCCTTAAGAGCTCATGCAGAGGCTATTGGGAATGGTGATTGGGGGCAAGACTGCCCTAGCGATTCAAGGAATTGTAACCAGTTTCTTGAAGATGTTGGTTTCTTTCAAAGAGAAGGAACATGGGACCTCGATTATGGCAGATTCTTCCTCAATTGGTATTCGGAGATTCTTCTCACTCATGACGACCAAATTCTGAGTGCTGCAGAGGGTGTTTTCAGGGGTATCGGTGCAAAGTCTCATATTGCATGAAAACTTCAAGTTTTGTTCCTGCGTCTGTCTTGTTCCTTGGATGTTTCCCCCAAGAGCTATGAGGTCTAGCAAGAATGGGATGCAAGGTTTTATATAGTGGAAAATTCTATAAACACCACTAAATGGAATGTTAGATTATTGGAATTTGTTGCAATCGGGCATGGGATTCTAAATCTAGAAAATTTATTTCAAATCTTGTAAATTTTAGAAGAAAAATAAAAAAAAATGTGGATTAGCTTTTAGGGTTCAAAGTATCTTAACCCGTAGGTTTAGTCAAGACAAAAATATTTTAATATCTTTTGTTTTGGAGTGATGCAAAAGAAAAATTTGATAATATTAATTTTCTTTGTTGTTTAAGCCTTGTCTAGAGATGCAAAAAATCTTTTATCAAATTGCCCACATATTCCGACAAAAAAAAAAAAAAAAATCATTTGATGTGGTTTTTTAGATTGAATTTCTAATCATAGTTATCATCCCTGGCATGGTATTTCGCAACAATTAAGAGTTTTTTTCTATGGATTTCTATTACATTTTTCTTCAGTGTAATTTATTTAATTGGCAATTGGGTCAATGTATGTAGGGAGAAGTAGACTAGCTTTTACATACTCCACAATGGTATATACTTTGCAATGATAATTGGTTATTGAATCTCTTTTCAGATGGAGTGCATAATTTTACAGATGGAGTATTGGCTCTAGGAATTGCATTCCTACTTCACGGATACGTTTGGTGGTTGGTTGTGGACACTATTTTTTCTTGCACATGAGCTTCTTAAGGAGATTGGGGATTTTGGAATACTGTTGGGATCAATTATCCCTATATTCAAAGCATTTTTCTTCAATATCTTATCTTCATTGGTCATATTAGCATGAATTGCATTTGTTGAGGAGATTGGGGATTTGGAATACTGCTCAAATCAATTTTCCTATATTCAAAGCATTTTTCTTCAATTTCTTATCTACATTGGTCATATTAACATGAACTACATTTGTTAGCATTGTTAATAGGGAAACATACCAGACATTTATAATGGATAAAGGGATTCACGACAAGTGGATTTATCTATATTGCAAGGATTAGAGTGCTTCCTGAAATGCACCATAAGGGACATCATTCAAAATTACCTTGCTTCTGGATAGTTGCATGACCTCACATGTTTACATTTTTAAGCAAATGTAAACAAGTCCTTTGTTTGTTAATTTTTTTTTAGAAACAATGAGAGTGACCAACATAAGATTCAAAGCACATAATTATTATTATTAGTTTAATGTTAAAGTTGTATTCAATACTCAAATCTATTAGCTTGTCATTCGACATGATGAATGTGTATTTAAATGAATTAGTTAAGGACAAAGTTTACACCTAGAATAAGTAATGACTTGTCTTTAGAAAACAGAATGCTCTAAAATGTGGCCCGATGTAGCTTTGCTTGTCTTTTTGAGTTTTTGTTGTAGCAAATCACCAAACAAGCAACATAAATGAGGCATTTTCCATGTCATTCAAGAGCTTCGTGTTAACAACAAATAATGTTAAAGACACAACATTTACCAAATATTATACGCAGGGATCTGAGTGTAGAGTGAAAATAGGTATCAAATTAAATATTAGTAATGTGACCAATAATTTTTATTAAGCTATTAATAGGTCATGTTAATAATTAATTGATATTAAATTTTATTTATTAATTTTATTATATTGATAATAATAAATATATAATATAATAAATTTTATACTTAATATTAATATTAATAAACATTATAATTTATATCAATAATGAATATTTAGATTGTATTAATAATTTGTTTATTAATATAGTACCATTAGGTGATTAAGTTTTTTATTATTTATATTAATAATTGAGGAATATTATGCTTATTAATAGAGATTTATTAATATCAATATTTATTGTTAGATCATAGGCTTTTATTTATTAATAATTAATATTAGATTAAGATTAAAAGACCTTATAAATCATATTAGTTTTGTTAATCACTAAACCAATTAATAGATTTTATGCTTAATATTAATATTAATAATTTGTTTATTAATATAGGTACCAGGTGATTAAAAAGTTATATTATTTATATTAATAATTAATTAATATTATGTTTATTAATAATTAGAATTTTACTATCAGTATTTATTAATAACTAATACTAATATTAAAAGGTTTCTAATTAATATTATTAATTAATTAATATTATTGTTTATTGATAATAATAAATTATTAATTAATATTATTATTTATTGATAATTAATTAATATTAGCTTTGATAGTATTTAATATTTAGTTTGTGTTAATACCATACTTAATATGAATATTAATAGACATTTCGCAAAACACTGCAAGAAAAAAACGGAAGAGCAGAACCACACCTCCAAGGGAGATCAATGGACCTCAGTCCAGAAAACGGGCCATGCAAAATCATCAGGGAAAGCAGCCACAAAGGAGAATAATCAAGGAAAACCCAGCAAAGAAAATGAAACCCACCAGAAACTGGACGAGATTCCAATCCCCGAAGAAGCCTCTCCATCAGAACCCCCAGTTACGGATCTGACCAATCCACCACAGGACGAAGAACCACAGGCAAATAAAGAGCGAGGCGGAGAAGTATTGCTTGGTTCTCCTCAGGGAAGCCCCTCCATGCCTTCGTATGCTGATGTAACAAAGAAGAAAAAAGTGATAGAACCTTCAGACTCCTTAGAGGAAGAGACCTATGAGAGACCCTCGAAGAAAGCAGGTAGGAAGACCCACAATGTAGTCAGGGAGGAGGAGGCAGAGCATCACAAAATGCAAGGCAGCCAGTCCACAATAGAGATGACTATAGGAAGAAATACTAGAGGAAGATCCACCAAGGGAGGAATCCCAAACCCCTCACCAGGTAAATAATGCGGATAGTCTCTTGGAACTGCAGAGGCCTGGGGAACCAACCAAAAATTGAAGCAGTCAAAGATCTGATGAAAATAGAACCCTCAGACATCCTCTTGCTCCAAGAGACCAAAATAGAAGGGAAAGCCCTTAAGGATATCAGCAAATCTAAATGGAAGAAGAACGAAGGCATAGCAGTCAACTCAAGGGGAACCTCGGGAGGCGTAGCAACACTCTGGTCTGAAGATCAGTTCCACCTATTAAATTCCCATGAGACCCAACACTGAATCTTCACGGAGCTCAAGCATCTTGAAAGTAAGTTAACTATAGCCTTATTCAATCTATATGTTCCTGTCATTTATGCAGAAAAAAGAGAATGCTGGAATACACTCTCGGCCTTCTTAGATCACCACTTCCTTAATAACATCGTACTGGGAGGAGATCTTAACTTAGTCATGAAACCAAAGGAAAAAAGAGGGGGAAACAACAACAGAGATCAGCTGATGCCTTTGGTAGAGGAATTAATGCAGCAGAGGGATCTTCTAGACTTTGCCCCGGTGAGAGGCAAATATACTTGGACCAATAACAGAACTGGGCCTGACCACATCGCTGCCCGGCTAGAAAGATTTCTAATTCAAAGCTCCCTGCTAATGGAAAACCTCCTCATATCAACAAAAATTCTTCCCAAGCTCTCCTCGGACCACAAGCCAATTTAACTCCTTTTGGCCCCCGAAGAAGATCTTGGCCCTATTCCCTTTAAATTCAGTCCGCTTTGGATCGAAAAAGCAGGGTTCATGGATACTATCCAATCAGCTTGGGATATCCCCATCAACGGATCCCCAAGCTTTGTGTGGGAGCAAAAATTAAAAGCCACCAAAAAAGCCTTAAAAGAGTGGCTAAGGAAACTCCACAACCCCTCTACCCAGCAGAGAAAAGCCGATGTTCAACAGCTAGAAACCTTGCAAATTGGTATGGAAGGGTCCCATATCACCCCAGAAATTTTAAACAAAGAAGCAGCCTATCAAAGAAATATCCACCAATCTATCAGAAAGGAAGAAGAGCACTGGAGACTTAAATCTCGCAGCCTTTGGTTAAAGGCAGGAGATTGAAATACCTCCTTTTTCCATAGACAGTACAAAGCCCGCCTATCTCGGAATCACATTACTGAGATAAAAAATGATGAAGGGAAGATCTGCAACAAATTCGATCAAATAAAAATTGCAGCTGAAAATCATTTTAAAGATCTATACGACATAAGGCATGAAGACAACAAAGAAGATACAGAAGATCTCCTCTCTCATATCCCCCACCTCATCACCCATGAGGACAACCAGGTTTTACTAAAACCCTTATCTGAAGAAGAAATCATCAAGGTTATTTGGGCAATGGAATCAGATAAGGCCCTTGGGCCAGATGGATTCACAATTCACTTCTACAAAGTCTGTTGGAACATCATCAAAACATATTTGCTGAAAATGATACAAGGTTTCTTTGGAAAAACCAAGGTTGGGGGAGGCATTAACTCCACCTTCCTTGCTCTAATTCCAAAAGAGGCCAATCTGGAAACTTTCGGCAGGTTTAGGCCCATCTCTCTATGCAATGCCTCCTATAAAATTTTGTCTAAAATTATTGCAAATAGAATCAAACCCCTTCTTGACAAACTAATATCCAATGCCCAAGGGGGGTTCATCAAAGGCAGGCACATCTTGGACAACATCATCCAAGTGCAGGAAGCTATCCATTCCAGCAAACAGAGGAAAGAGAAGGGGATGTTGATCAAGCTCGACATGGCTAACGCATTTGACAGAGTCAACCATTCCTTTCTCTTCCAAGTCCTTCGATCCTTCGGCTTCCCTCCTCAGTTTATCAATCTCATCAAAGCATGCATCACAAACCCCTGGATATCCCCCATGGTAAATGGCCGCCCAACATCCTTCTTCCAAGCGCATCGTGGACTAAGGCAAGTATGTCCACTTTCACCTTTTTTGTATATTCTCATGGCTGATTCTCTTAGCAGGAAGCTGACTGCGGAAATGAACTCTGGTGATCTCCCAGGTATCCGAACTGCAAATGCTCTAAAACCAATAAACCATGCACTTTTTGCAGATGACACCATCCTCCTAGGCGGAGCCTCATCTAGAATAGCAGCCAAATTCAATGTTGTGCTAAAAAGTTATGCAGAGCTTCAGGAGCTGTGATAAATGACAGAAAGAGTTCGATATTTGGATGGAATCTAAGCCAACACAATCTCACTATCATAGCCCAGACCCTCGGATTTGAGTGCTTCACACATTGGGACAACATCAAATACCTCGGCTTACCCCTCACATCTGGAGTCAACAATAGATCTCTGTGGCATGGCATCATCAACAAAATTAAAGACAAGATCACTTCCTGGGGAGGTTATTGGCTAACCAAAGGAGGGAAAATTATCCTTCTTAAATCTGTCTTATCTGCTCTCCCCATTTATCAAGCCCCTTTCCTTTTGGCCCCGAAACACATTATGGATCAGATCTCTTGTCTCCTGAGAGACTTTCTCTGGAAAGGAGGCAGAGGCAATCACAATAAAATACATTTGGCAAACTGGGATCTAGTCAAGAGGCCAATACTGGACGGAGGGCTACAGATCAGAGAACCTTCTCTTTCGAATCTGTCACTTGGATGCAAGCTCCTATGGAAAATATATTCAGAGCCCTCACATCCGGTCAGTGAAATGCTCATCTCCAAATACGCGCAGGGGATCTCTCTCAGGTACCTGTCAGCAAATAATACTACCACAAGCACACACACCTGGAACCTCTGCAGGAAAAGCATCAACAACTTCAGGAAACATCTGTATCGCATCTCGGGCAATGGGGAGAAGACCCTTCTCTGGAAAGACCGCATCATGAACAATCCCCCTCTCAACTCCTACGAAGAAATCCGGGACCTCAGAGATTGGCTCCACGAAGCAGGAATAAGAAAGCTGAATGAAATCTCAGCTTGGGATAGTAAAGGGAACTGGATCGATTGGGCGATCCCACCTATGCCGGTGCAGTGCCAATACCAAATCGCAATTCTCAAAACGTTGGTCTCAAACGCAGCGCCGGTCCACCGAAACAGCGCAGACAGATGGGGGTGGGGTGATACTGGGTTCTATACGTCAGCTTTGGGATATTCTGCCCTACAGATCAAAAAAGATAGACTGAGAACGCCATCGCTATGGAAACAGGTATGGAGTGTCAAGGGGCTACCCATATTTAACTTCTTTTTCTGGATCCTCATGCAGAATAAACAGCTCACAGGGGATAACTTGTCAAAACGAAATTTTGTTGGGCCTCATAGATGCGTAATGTGCCGAAACTCTGGAGAAACAACCTCCCACCTGTTCATTGACTGCGTTTATGCCAAAGAAGTCTGGAAACTATCTCTCCTTGGACTGCCCGCCTCCCCTCCCCACCACAGCTCCATGGCTGATCTCTTTTCTGACTGGTTTCAATATTACCCTCAAATCATCCCCAATAAATCCCTGTGGTATCACATCTGGCTCTCCATTCCCAAATTTGTATGTTGGGAAATCTGGTTGGCCCGGAATGACTTAATCTTCAACAATTCCTCTCGTTCTCCTGCTAAACCCGCCTCAATTGAAAAAAGCTCTTCTCAACGAATCTGTCCTCCTGCATTCCCAAACCTCTGACTTCTCCCTTCTCCCTTCTGAAAAGGCTTGGCTGAACCTCCATAGCCCTCATCCCATAAGCAAAGCCCGCTCCCTTCCCCCTCCCCTCCCTGCTCCATCTTGGAAAATCAGAGAACCTGAAGATGCCTTTCAATCCTGGTGGAAGATCCAAAAAACAACTTCAATCTTCTTCGACGGTGCCTCCAAAGGAAATCCGGGGGTTGCGGGAGCTGGAGGAGTCATATACTTCTCAAACAACCCCAGAAAAGTCCAATTTTGCTGGGGACTTGGTATCCGCACAAACAATCAGGCAGAGCTCCTTGCTCTCACAAAAGCCTGCCAAATAGTTCGGGATAAAGGCATCAAAGAATGCCAAGCGTTCAGAGATTCCAAAATTCTCATTAAGAATATCAACTCAGATGACCAGTTCAACGATGCTATTCTCAACAAGTCTCTGAAAAGGTTAAAGCTAATTCTGCAAGATTTCACCTCCTTCAAAATATACCATATCCTAAGAAGCCTGAATAGGGAGGCGGACGAAATGGCAAACAAAGGCTGTCTCTTAACACCAGGAACACTAAACAACAATGGCAACAACGCTAACTCACATTGCATTCCTTGACTCAAGGACATAATAGAACAAGAAGTAGGAAGTATGGATTACAATAAATTGAACATTCTTGAGAGGAGAATGACTGACAATTCCGGCACCTCAACTGTAACAGGGTATAGCATGACGTGCACAGGTAAAGCAGGGGACCTTCTCCCAGCTCAAAATCAATCGGACTGCGCAGCAACTACTTGATAAAGACGACGGCTTGCAATTGCTGCAATAAGGACTTCGGAACAGAGGAGTCATTCATTGCTACTGTCAAGTCTTTCTACCTCTGATATTGAAGGTGGTTCATGCAATTTACCATGGCATTGATATGGACACTGTTGATCGGGTTCGGATGGAGGACTCCAGCTTTGACAGAAACTCATGGCGCGTCAAAACCTCTAGTAGTTTCTAGCTAAAGCCACTACAAACCTTGTCATCATGTCGGATAATGAGCAGAGTTCTGAGAGGTACCCTCCAAGGTATCGCCCAGTCATTCCAGTCTTCGCAGGCATGTGGAATATTCTTAAGGGCGGAAAAGATGTAATGAAATGCTATGCAAAAATGGTTGATTAGGCTCAGGCCCAACCAGACTTCATCAATAAATTATATCCATTACAATTAAAAAAAAAAA
>APFE030500633.1:0-28235 GCA_000404065.3 Pinus taeda | reverse complement strand
TTGTTCAGTCCGTAAACCAAACCGGAGATTGACTGAAGCGGCTTTGATCTACTTCACTACTGCAAAGAAATAGTGTTTTGAAGGCTATCTGGTTGTGCTTCATACTCCGTCTAAGTTTACAAATTAAACAACAAGCTAAACTCCCCAGTGGAGTCGCCAAATTGTTGGAGAGGTAAATCCCCTCTACGGATAAAGGCGATCCCTACTAGCCCAGAATAGGTCTAGCAACAATCAAACAATGTTATCACGCAAGTTCCTAATTGCAAATAAAAGGTAGGTGATGAAGACCTATGTTAGTTCCAACGCTTTTGTTTGTAGAAGAGATGTCGCCCACGTTCCTTTTCCTTGGCCGGTCACGATCCTCCACTATCCTCGTGAATGGACACCTGCACACAAAGAGAACAACACAAACAAAAGCGTGAAATCTAATATATGAAATTATACATCAGTCAGGAAGGACATAATTCAACATTAATCATCACAACAATGAGAATGGAACCATAATGATAGTAATCTATTATTAATAATCAACAAAGGAGAATACAACCAGCGTCCTGACGTCAAGTCCTCCTTTGGCTGGGTGCTCAGCTACACAAGTCTTGCAAAGCTTGAAGGGATGAGGGGCAAGCCTCTCTCTCTTTGGTGACAAGATCTCCTTACTTAGGTTAAGCCTTATGGACACAAAGAAGGCTCTTGCAACTCTAATCTCTTGATATCTTCCTTTCAACACAAGTATAATTACCACCAGAACTAGAACTAGCTTGCTCAAGGCATAGAGACAAGCTTTTATAGATGAAAAGGAAGAGATAAGATCAATCACAACAATAATGGATTTCGCTTCATCACTTGGAAACTTCTATGGAATGGTGGCAAACTACTTCTCATTCAAGGAGATTCGAAACCAAACCATCTTCACTTAACTTGGATTCAGTTGGTGAATGAGTTGGATAGAACTTTCGGAGGTTGATTGGTTAAAAACTTTGCCCAAAAAGGTTGGCGCGATTGCGACTTTGGGAGAGAGCGCTAATGGCGTGCTCCTTGTATAGTATTTTCCCCATTGGCGCGGGCAGTACATAGTGGGCCAGCACTAATGTAAAAAGGGCTATTTTTAAGGGCAAGGTGCAGGAGATGTCTTCAGGGCATATGAAGCTCATGCTCAGAGGTGAATGATGCAAGTGGTTTCAAGTCTTGTCACTTCTCACAAGTCCCGGAATGAGTCCTCCAAGATGCAGGAGAGGGGTAATAGGGATGGTGACAAATGGGGACAAATTACTGTGTAACAAGAGGTTTAGATCTTGGAAGTTTTCAGTTCGACGTTCGTTGACTGACAATCCTAGGAATATGTGCAAAGGTCGAAGTGAGCTATCTCGTTGTTAAAGCTGGCTTGTCTGTCTGGCATACTAGAACACTCTAAAGTCCCCCATCATCCATAATCCCATCCCAAGAAGTCTTTTGATTCCATAAGCATCCCCTACGCAATCCAATTCCATTACCAGTCCCTGATATGAAGTTCCTGCCTTTTATACTCATCTGTCAGGGGTCAAGCACTAAAGTTAACCCATAGGCACCACTAAAGAGAATCTGCACTAATACCCCAATAACCCAACCATCCATTCGCTTCTAGGTAAGGTTTATACCCATTAATCTAAAGTGATTCAAGTTAGAATAAAAAGAAGCCAGCCACTGAATGTTATATAGTCAGAGTGCATAGCAAAAAAGGCATTTATAAAGCAAGTGTATAGCAATCAATGAGGTCTCTATGACACCACATATCCACCAAGTTGCAATCTGTCTGGCAGTCAAAGCTAAAAGTAATCAACCTCCCCTGCCTCTTGACCTCCCGTAGAGCTGCAATCTAAAAGTTCTTCCTTGGCAAAAATCCATCCTCAGTTCTCTTCAGTTCTGGCTGAGTGGTAGTAGATAAGGAGTTCCGATCTAAACCTAAGTGCTTTATGCCCTCAGCTTCAGTGTGTTTGTTAGCTGTATAGAGAGACTCCTTCCTTCAGGTAGTTTCAGGATGTAAGCTTTAGTACTTGACGACCTCTGCTTCAGTTCTGGCTATCAAGAATCATGCTAAATTGAGCAGTTCCAAAATTATGTATATAAACGAAAATATGGTTCAGACTACGGTAAAACTAGATTGTGGTATGGGGTCGATGTGACCCATTCCATAGCATTGAGGGGGATAAAGGTGTGCTATTTGGGTGACCAGGTAGGATCATTTTTTTCGGGTGGAAAGCAATATCCTTGCAATGTCATCATTACAGGGGAAATGGGGGTGTGTAATGAAGGTAGGGTGTTCCAGCAGTAAGGTTGAAGCAGTAAGACAGCCAGTTCAAAGGATTGTGGGTTTGGTTATTTGGTTGAAGCATAATCTTGTTGGGTTAGTTGATCTCATATAATCGTCATGTTATATTGTTTATCATAACGTTCTATCATCACGGGTCTAGCCAGGCATAAAGCAAGCCGTAAAGTTTCATTGTCTCCCTAGTTGGAAAAAACCGAGATCCATCCGTGTCGATATCTAGGCTATAGAGAAGTATAGGTATCCATTTCATATCTCAGGTAGGTAGGATCAAGATGAAAATATCAGGGATATATTGATATCAAGATCAAGATATCATGAAGCAAGGTATCGATTTTCAACGCCACCACATCATACACAGATTCTTTCTTCGTCCGGTGTATAACGCCCCCAACAAACAGAAACATATAGCTAGCAAGCTCAAGAAGCCCACAATATATATAAGTAGGAAAGATATATCGATCCATTCATTAACAACCCTACACAAACCGCGCACCCATATATCCCTAAAAGGCACTCTATGTAGGCCAACCCCCACCAATCTAGTGCCATAAGGCCCCCACCCTAAAAGGTATAGGAGTTCAATTGTTCTTTCCCAGTGTATTCCTCCTTACCACCCGGTGGGAGGATAGAAAGGTACAACGAGCCTTCCTAATTTAAGGTCTTCATAACTTCTTGAATATAAATGAATCTATATTGGATGAAGGAAGGGGTTAAAGGAAGGTCCTGTTCTTGACCGGGATGGTCGATAAGAAAGATATTGAAAGCTAGTCATAAATAATATGATACAAATTTGATAAAGACTCACCCTAGAGGAGAGCCCCAAGGATGAGGGATAATCAGGTCAATAATTGACCTATAAGGCCTACAACTAAGGCCCACAACCTATCGGAGGTATGACCCTCTATCTCAAAGTATGGACCCAGAACTTAAGGGACGGAGTCACTTACTATTCATATGGTGAGGGTGAGGTAATGTGGGAGGAGACGAGCAAATCTCTGGGGGGGGAGGGGCCCAAAAGAAGAGGACCGATAGGGGCTCGACTGATAAGGAGAGGAACTTGAGAACTAAAAGGTCGCCATTAGCTTGACTGCTAAGGAGAGGATGAAGTCACTAACTCATTGTGATGGGTGAGGACCGGTAGGGGCTCGACTATCAAGGAGAAGGATTTATCATCTTGACTTTCTTTATCCAATCTATTGATGTTCATGGCCGAAGGTAATGAGGACTGATGCCTAACCCTACTTTCAAGATCAATAATGTGGTGATCATCAAATTTCGACAATTATAGAAACAAGTGGGAAAGGTGAAGCCCATTTTTCACTAACCCAAACCGCCTATTTCAGACGATCCCTAAAGGTGTATATATCTATATCATTGGAACCACTTAGCTAGTGGATAAAAGTTGGCGATATGAACCAGCCATGAAAGCCATTAGTCGACGACCATAGCTCTATCACTATTACTTATGAGCATGTCAAACCTACTCTACTACGGAAAAAGCATATCAGCGCTTTCCCCAGAACTACGATTGGTATTCGTGTCGTTTATTCCTCACTCTAAATATAAGAATAAGGGTGAGGGTGAGCTTGTGAGAAGATAGAAGCAGGGTAGATAGCTTTTCTAGTGCATAATTCTTGGGTCAGTAGGGAGCGATTATCCAAGAGTATGTCACCCGGGGGGGCAGAGAGTTATGCAATTAGTAGCTTAGAGTTTTCAGGGGGTGGGGCTTTTTCCTCTTCATATTGGTAGGCTCAGAAGTGCTACCATTAGGATCTTCCCCGGTTGCTCGTATGCTTGGTGGAGTCAGGCATGTTATTCCCTTTGTAGACTCTAGCACCACCAATTTGGTAGTTTTGGCAACAGTGATTTTCTTCTTGCTGGCCAAGCTCTAGGCAGCCACTTCTTGGAGGTTTTTACCCCCAGAAAACATTTCCAATTTCTTCTCCAGTGGTACCTGGGAACATAGGGCATTCCAACCTTTGTACTAAGTTACTTTTCTCTCGAGTCTTTGTTTTTCGCTGGCAGTAGAAATACAAGACAAAATCAGAGCCCTTCTCGTTCTTTCATCACCAATATAAAGCCGCTGAAAAGCTACAAAAGAAGGTGCCTCAACATCGTTCGGCTGGACCAAGACGATAGTTATATCTAGCCCCATTCCTCTAAGTAATTGTAGCAAAAGTGAATGAAGTTCAATTACTTCATCTACAAGATGAAGTTCTATGAGCCAGAAGTATGCTACTGACATGGTAAGTATGTAACCAGTTTAGACTCTCTTACAACACAAGTTGTGGGCTCCTTCTAGGCGAGCAAGATCGTCGTTGATCCAATTGATTCATGTTTCATCTAGGATCAAAAAAACACCTGAAGGTGAAGAAGAATTCCATACCACCTCCCTGTCGAAGGAATACTTCCCTTTACCTTCCTGAATGTAGACCCCCAACTCACTTTCGGAGTAAGTCTTAGCACGTTGTTGTGCCAATGGAATGCGGGTTCTCCAGGTACCTGTTTTACCTTATATTTGTGCCTAACCAAACTTACTTAGGCCCATTGCTATTCATTCATCTATTTATTCTTATATATAATATTGAGTTTGGGGTAGATATGAGTGACCCTTGATTTCTTTTCCCTTCTCACTACCCAATTTACCATCTCGATATGCCACCTTTCATTAGTTCATTTCCCAACTTGCCACGTTCGTCCTGCTAGAAAGGGAGAAAGGGGGTTTAAAAATGGTCTAAATAGATTATGTTGTTCTCTCTATTGTGTTGTACTAGTCACATGCCTAGAACCATGGATGTTAGAGGTACCCTAGCAGTATGATTCAGGTCAATATGTCATCGATTAAGCACGAGGAATAATGGAATAGCCATGAAGAAAAAAGAGAGGCATGCGAGCAGGTATAACATGAGCACTAAGCAGATTAACCACTTGTAAAGACTGGTGCTTAATGATAGAAAGATTACTATTTAGATAGAGGTGAGTAGTGCAAATAATTCTGCATTGCGTGATTAGATCCATAGTAGCCTATTTACCTTTGCAATATATAGACCATGTTAGTGTTTGCTTTAACTAGTATAACCATTATTTCGAGTCAATTAGCCTATCCATACATAACATATTCTTGGATTAAATAGACATCTAACTAAGGGTATGTTACGAGTTGAATTACGCGGCTATCATGTACACTTCAACAAATTAAGCTACGAGCAGATTACTCATAAATGCATCATTATTACCCTGTGACTAATTATTGTACTAACTAAGACTATCTTTATGCTAGTAGTATGTAGTAGTGGGTTAGTTACAAGCGAGTTATGTCGTATGAGTCCATCATTATATAGTTAAATAAGCCACTTGGTACCGTTACTCTAGTAGGTGCTCGTGTTCACACTCCATGAGGCTTAGTGAACTCGGTAAACTAGCAAATATTCTTCTAGATAGATGCTACATGAGATAATAGAACTACTGCGCGATGAGTGATCAAAGTGTCATACCCATTTTCATGGAAAATAAGTGAGTTCTTAGCCCTATCTGTAGCTTGTTCTTAGTATGAATAAGCTGCTTTATGACGTGACGTATACCACTTGCTACTACGTGAATTGAGCTCTAGTGGTTCTCACTATTATATGGTTTAGTAATTGATATTAGCTTAGAATTACACCTTACCCTGATACCAATCTATAGACTCATGTACTCGGATTAAAGAGTTAGCCAAGCTGTGATTCAGGTCAACAAGACTGAATAGAATGACCTGTGAATAACCCTAGGTAATCAATAATACTATGTAAATAATAGCTAACATGAAAACTATGCTTTAGTTACATGCATATCATAGCCAATTAATATAATACCAAGGGCATAGACTAGAATTGTGGCCAATATATTAGTATTGACTGAGTACAATATAAACCATGGGGCTAGTGATAGGGTAATATGGAGTATAGTTAATTGCTCTAGTCACTCAGGAGAAAACCATTACAACAATAACGCAAGCTAATTAAGAGTACCTGAAGGCTGGGAATAGTGATGCTTTATATAGCACATAACTCTTGTATTTCTACGGTTTATGTCATAGCTCTATTGTACTTATTATGATTGAAATTTTCCCATTATGTACCTTAACAACATACTATGGACATACGAGGTAATCAAGAGTAATATGACATTAGAGCATACTCATTGATAAAGAGCGAGTATAACTGGTGTTACCGGTTGAACTTCTCCACTTGAATACTATGATTTCACCCTAGTGGTAGTATAACCGTAGTAAGCTTAATTATCGAGCCTAACCATGCCTACATGAGAAGTAAGTGCTTACCTTACTGATTTACATAGTATAATGCTTAGTGGCATTAATATGAAGTCTGATTACCATATCCACGTGGTTATATACTCATTAACAACTTAGAGCTATATGTTACGGGTAGAAATAACTAATGTTATTACAGGAAAAGGCTCGTGCACGTCATATTAACTAGTATATTACATTGCATGATGAATCAACTAAGCCAGAATATGACAGATGACCATAGTTCTAGTAACCACGGTGTTTACATCTTGGTTATATGCACTAAGGTTAGGATGAATTTCAAAACACAATAGGTGCTAGCTATTATTTCTGGCTAAGTACTTAACCATTACCCTGCTTGATCATAGTGGCTATAGAGTCGATTAGACTTTTCTCTAATTATGCTCTATCTATTACGTAATACCATGCAATCATTCCATGGTTTGACTATTTACACATATTATACTATTAGGGAGTTATCAATGATCGATTATAATAAAATTTTTGACTACTTGATGTAGACCCTAGTCAATACCATAATTCTACCTAGCTAGTACAAAGTATAAGCGATACAGCTCATGTATGCACTAGTACCTTCTGCTTTCCACACCGCTATGCCTTACTAGATTAATCCTCTCCATATAACCTTAGTAGTGAAACTATGAGCTTACTAACCATGTTGTCAGTGTAATGTTCAGCTTAGTTACTCCTAGAAGAAATTATACATAATGCATCAAAAGCATACTATATTACAATGTGGGGCAAAGGAATATAATAACAATTCAACTGTAACATCCTTGTCCATTATACTTGCTCTACAATGTCACTTTATCATAATCTCGTGCTTACTCTAGATTTATGTCATTACTCTATAGGTATGCAAGCACGAGCCTATATAAATGACCTGGTCCATATGACTATCTGGGAAATCCTAGCATGCATTCTTTTATCTAGTCACTGCACGTAACCACTTATCATGTTAGTATTCTAGGCTCTAGTGTGTAATTACAGAGTACTAAGTTGCTCTATAATGTAAATGAAGCTTGATAATCAATAGCCATAGGCTTAAAGAGCCTTAATTACGAGCTAGTCCATAGTGGTGTGCATATATGGAGCTGCTTGTTTGACAGATTCTCCTAATTTCTACTAGCGGGAAATCGCTAGTACTACGACATATGCATTTTAGTCATATTTCAATTTATATACGGGGAATTAGCTCTTAGTACTAATTAGACTTAGTAAGATACATTGTGGTTTCTTAATATGGCCCTTTATTAGTGTCATTTTTGACTATGTAAAAAATCTACGTAGTCAGAGTCATTTATGTAGCAAACCCCTACTGCTTAGTTGCAAGTATTGGTTTATTATTTAGTTGGTATATCATACAGATAGGTAGTCTAGAGAAACTAGTATGTCTGATAATACTGGCACTAAGCATGCTTAAGTATGACATTGTAGAGAGCTATTTAAGTACCATCCAGATGCCATGGAACTATATAGCTTGTATTAACTCCTGAAGGTGCTAAACAAAGTGAAGTATTAAGAGCTGTCACATACTATAAATACTTGTCTAATGGAGTTATTTCACTGGTGAAACATCTAGTATAGCAGATAGTACCTATGTAATATACTGCGTAGAAAGTAGTAGCAGAAAACACATAATAATTATGCATGGCATTAGAATACTATAACCCCAACATGACATCTGTCCTTAATAATAAGTAACACGTTATATTGACTGCTAACTATGTATTGCACTGAATAAATATCACTGGCTACTCTTAATAGATCATGCGATCTATGTACTACAACCTTGTATCAGAAGCATATTAACTAACCCTGTATAGTATTTAGACTAGTAAGCCTAATTATATAGAGCATGAACATCTAATATATGTAAGCCTAAGTAATAGTATGATTCACTCCATAAGGTCTAAAGCTAGAAGCATGAAATAGGTGGCTGGACAATGTAATGAACATAGTCTATTGTTTCATAATATAATCAGTGCGGCTTACTATCTATCCTTGGATCGAGCATGGACATGCTATGTTCGAATATGCAACGTAGAACTATTATGCAGGTAGTAAATGTGTATCATGTTGATCATTTCACCTAGGAGCTTGTACAACACATAGAAAAGTGAGTGAGGTTGTAAGCAGTTTATTGTGTTCACGAGGCTAAGTCTATTACTACGTGGTATAGAGTTACTAGTCAATGATAAACAACCTCAACAACTCAGTACTAGTTATAAACCATTCATTATTAGCCCACATGGTAGTATTAATAACCAATCTCTCTAAGTAAGTACTATCCATAGGCCATACATAGAGTAAGAGCACCTGGTTAGTATAATACTAGTGAAATTGGTCCTCTATATACCCACCATGTCAATTCTATGTTGCTAGGATTAATACCATGCTAGTGACTAGGTTAGTATACAAGCTGATACATAAGCATATAAATTAAATTAAGTTATGAATCTAGAGATGTTGTGTACGATAATTGGCCATATGTTATTATTCCCAATTACGATTTAGTATACTACACGTATTATGAAGCTTAGAGTATCATATATCGAGTAACAGGATCATCATGAATTATACAAAAAGGTGAGTTCAGACCTTGATGCGTCGATAATCTTGCCCCATATAATACTATTTAGCTCTATATTTTCTCTATTAAGGCTATGAAATCAAGGATTTAGCTATAATAAAGGATACAATGAATTAAAGGCAATAAATTGAATTAAGGATAATGAAATACTATCAATTTTTCACTACTATCTACTCATACCTTCAATCTGAGCCTTGGGAAGCTTAAAAAGCATATATGGAGTATCACTAGTTTACCATTTCATCATGAAAGGCACTTGAATTACCAAGCATATGAAAGTAGTACCATACTAGAATATTAGATAAAGATTTATTAATGAAACATAATAAAGTCTATGAAATTAGGAAACATACCATTCGTTACTTCATGCTCACTTTCTACTTGACCATATTAATTACATGCATGGCGTACTAGGCTATAGACTACACAAATTTGCTTGCTTCCAACTTCAGGATAAGTCTAATTACGATATTACTATATATGGATAGAGTGCTTACAAATTATGGCTTCTAAGCTTAATCATATTCATTTCGGGTCTCGTAGTAGCTTAATTATACTCATGCTACATGGCTAACATATATGAGTATCCGATATGGAATAGCGGTAATATATGAGTAGAAAAGAAATAAGGGTAAATGAACTAGGATAAGAAAGTCTAAGGTATCGATGAAATTGAGGTTAAGTAAGTTAGCTTAATTATGTTGGGCAGCTTATTACGGATCTCTAGTCAGTATAAGGTAACTATGAGAAATCCGCAGTATTAGAGTCTGATATGCTTAATTTATGCTTTAACACATATAAGCTAATTACCATAATATTCTACAAACTCAGCTCTTGATTCATTTATGATGCTAGACTCAATAATGATTGCCTGGGTATACTAGGATTATGGTGACTCAACTCGATACTTAAGAACATAAGTGTTATGTAATTTATGTCAACACTGTAATTACGTATAAATGTTTCCTCAATTTGACTCGGAATCGTTAGGTATGAGCTTAATCAATAACTTGAAGCGTTCTCCATTAAGAATTGACAGCCTTTGTTAGGCAAATACTGTTAATTCACATGTACCAATAGAGTTTACAAAGCATGAGATAAAAATTAGTGTATTATTCGGGAATGTTGTTAGATAGTTATGAAAGAAAATCTAATAGAATTGATAGGGATGGAAGCTTGCCTTTGAAGAGATTTTACATCATATGACTCTTCCCCTCTCGTGGAAGGACATGTTGACTAATTGGCATAAAAAAGACAAAGGGACCTTGCTCGATGCCGACAAGCGACATCGTACCAATCTTCTGTAATCAAAAAATATATTTGAGTAGCCCAGATGAGCTATACCGCCTGCCTTGGATCTCCTAAAAATGATATTGAAGAAATGGGTATGTGCTATTGGCATATGTATCAGTTGTAACTTGCCCCCAAGCCCATCAATTTTGGGAATCAAATCAAATCAACTTGCCTCTCGAGAATCATCTCAGTTTATATAATCTGTTAGAGTTAGTCTAGTAGCCCTCCATCAGCGATCAAAGCTCTTTGCATTTGCATAAGTAGGTGTCTCATCAGTGTCATATTATTGCATTCCATTAGGCATGCCATAACCCTGATGGAGGAGCTTGTGTCTTTTATTCCCCTCTTGGCACTGCTGGATTAAGTTTGTTTCAGTCAATAAATTCCTTACAGGGTCATTGGTCTTGTCTTGAAATCAAGGTCCTAGGTCTAGGGTTTAGTCCAATTTTGTCTTTTGAGGTCATGTCTTATGAGGTCAATAAATGCCCAGCAGGCCAGAGGGATGTCCATCAAAGCATCACTTTAGATGATTTCATATTGTATAGCTAATTTTTACCTTGAGTTCAAAAACTCTGTTTTTGAAGGCAAGGTCATTTTCTCATTTTTGTAAAAATTTGTAAAAAACTCAAATTCTCCAGAAGTCGGCATGCGGCCTTGATCTCCTTTTCCAAGACTCCTCAGAAGCTATCCCTGCAAAATCTTTCAAGAAAAATCATCATTTCAACCAATTTCATGACAAAAAAAAAACCACAAGTCAGCAGCAATTAGTTTTAAAGAGTGTCATTGTATAAACATTATAAAGTGGGTTTGAGGGGAAATAAATTTAAATCAAGTGTATAAAAGCCCCTCTCTCCTAATTTTGTAATTCTTTTGCCTCCAAGACTCCAAGAGCAAGTTTGAAAGGCGATTTAGTGTGAAACTGGGCGAATTTGGTGACTGCACCTGCGCGCTACGCATCAGGGCCTGCGCACTACGCGTTGGGCGCGCGCTACGCGTCAGGGCAGTCTCTGCAGTGCAAAATTTGGTCGGGCGCTACGCGTTGGGTGCGCGCTACGCTCCAGAGCCTGCGCGCTATGCGTTGGGTTTCCACCTTCAGAAATTTGCCAGTGAGCCACAAATCGACTTCTTCCTCTTCAATTTCTTCAGGTAGGCCTCAAATCATTGAAGTTCTTGCTTTGTAAAGATAACATGAGCGTGAAAATGTGTCAAATGCCATCAAGGTGAAATGGAAAATTCATATGTATTATGTTTAAAAAAAAAATTCAAATGCATGTGAGCTATGGTTTTACATTTGCTGCCCAAGGTTGTCCTTTTTCACTCCCTCATTTCCCCACATTCCCATTATCCCCTCCCTTGTCATTTTCACCTAATCTCCCTAACAAAAAATAAATCAAAAGCCCTAAAACCCTACCTATCCCTAAAATTCAATAAAATCTCCCTAAACCCTACCTCCTATCAAACCCCTGCAAATTATGATGATGTGATGATGTATGTGCCATAATTCCTTCCCTAAATTCCCTTTTTATATATATTTTCCCTAAGTCCCCTCAAAGTCCACCTCCCTAACATCTCCCTTGTGTTTTTTGTCCCCTTGGAGCAACATTCAAACAGTCAAAACAGCAGGTCATTTGAGCAGAAGCAACAATACATTTCAGCCATTTTGCTCTTGAAACCATGTCAGAAACCGAAACAGACTATGAGCAAAGTGATGACCGTGAGTCAACACCAGACGTTGAGGTGCCAAGGAGGCCTCACAAGGGTGGTAAGGGTGGTCAGTATGTGAGAGAGTAGCCCACCTCTTTGGCCTATTTGCAAGCTTGTCCACTTGCAGTCACATGTTTCCGTCATCAATCATGCTATGGATATTGCGAGAGAATTTCCCAAATTCAGCACCACAGGGAATTGGTCTGCTTGTTTGTTTTGCATTTTCACAATGGGCATGTGAATCTTGCAGGGGTGGATTTTACATTGTCACCTGAGATTATTGCTCAAGCAACAGGGATACCCAATGTTGGAGAAGAGTGGAACAAGCGCTAGTTGTTGGACAGATTCCAGTATGAGCCCTACATTAAACCTGTATATATGAGGCACCTAACTGGTGTGTTTCCTTTTAGATTCTTGAGGGATGAGTATGTGCCCTTGATGAGGCTCATCATTCACTATTTCACCTGTGAGGGAAGATTTTCACGTTTGTATTCATATCATATCCGCTTGTTGATGCATTTCACACGGGTACGGATGATGAACATTCCTTTCTTCATGTGCCGGAATATTGAGAGGATGTTTCACTTGGTGCAGAGAAAGAGCCCAGCACAGCAACACAGGAGCATCTACCATTATGCTTTGATCAAGATTGTGGCCATGCATCAGTTGGCCCAGCAGGGTATTCCATGGGAGGATTTCATCTCTAGAGATTTCTTCAGAGCGCCACCACCCCCTGAGGTTGTTCATGAGGAGGGAGGACCTTCACAGCAGTATGACATCCCTGAGCCCAGAAATTTCAGTTCCCCTCCATTGGTCACATATCATAGAGGCCACAGGGCATTATTTGCATCAGCTCGGCGAGTATTTTCTCCACACCAGGTGGAAGGGGTCTCGCCTTCTTCATCAGCACCGCGAGTGTTATCTCCACACCAGGTGGAAGGGGCCTCGTTTCCGACAGCAGCATAGGTATCAGAGAGGGGCAAGCATCCCATGATTGAGGAAGGATTGTCAGGTGATCCAGATATTGACATCATTGATCTTGACACCTGTTCTCCTAGCTCGGAGCTTAAGGAGATCATCCGAGAGCAAAGGACCGAGAATGAGTCGCTGCATAAGAAATTGTTGATGGAAAAATGGGTGATTAACTATTTAGAGCAGTGCAACAAGCAATTAGAGGATGAGCACACTCTCGATGAGTTGCAGAGGATCCATGAAGACAACAACTTGGCTCGTAAGAGACCCGGTGATTTGGTACCCACTGAGCGAGATGCTATTCTTCTCCGGGTCAATGCTTATTTGGAGAGATTTCTAGCCAAGGCTAACAAAGATAAGGACATGCTCCGGAACATGAAAAACCATTATTGGGCTCGAATGCACGTATGTAAGGCAAAAATGAAAATGCTCAAAGGACGGTTGGCCAAGGCACTAAAACGAAGAAAAAGGCCTGATCCCCTCCACATCTTGGCCGAGGCTTCCTTGAAGGAGCATGGTGCTAAATGACTTACCTTCTGCACAAATTTCAAAAAATTTTGAGCATTTTTGGTCATATGTGAATTTTTGGGCAAAAAATAGGTTTTCTTCCCCAACGCGTAGCGTGCCGCGCGCTACCCTGAAGATGGGAAACTCCTTTTCATGAAACCTCATCATTTTTGGATGTTTCATGCAAAAATACACTTTCTCGGAAATTTCCAAGAGATTTCATTAAGTTTTGAGCCTCCAAAAGGTCGAAACACATGCAAAAAATGACATTTTGCCACTTTTTTGACACACAGGAAGCAGTCTTGGGAGATTGCAATTTTGGAGGGGAAAATGGTCACCCAATTCAGAAATTCCACTTGGGTTGGAAAGTAGACATCTCGAAATTTCCAACAAGCCCACTTTTTACTCATTTGGACTCCAGGAAGTGCCTCAAAAGCAGGTCCAAAGGCGCACTACGCGTTGAGATTCAGGGCGCTACGCATCAAGCTATTTTCACAGAAATGCACCTACAGCTCAACAAAACGCATTTTTGACTAGGTTTGACTTTTTGGAGTGGATTTTGATCCTCCTTGATGTAAATGATGTAATTTTATGATACTTTGACACTTGTTTATCTCTTCTAGAAGATTCATTGATGAAATAGGCAAAAATTTAATGAATGAATTGGTTTCCCAGCTTATAGAGGCAAGTTGTTTTGACTGCCTAGATTTTAGTGCTCAGTTTGGAATTGGTTGAAATAGCTCCTAGGATAGTGAGCTCGACCGCTAGAGGCAAGGAAAGATGTTAGCTTTCCTATATTATGTACTTTCTTAGTCATTTTCATGGTTGGACTCTTGAGGGAGAAAGCTTCTATTGTATACAATTGTATCTGCTGCATTTTTGGCAAAGGAAGAAAGACCAGGGTTTTGCAGTCTTTATGGGATCCTTGGTTCATGTATGATGGTGTGTTTCTCTGTTATAGTGTTTATGTGACTTCTTTTTTCTTCCTCTGCAATTAGGCAAATGAAGGGTTAAGGTAGAATTCATGGTTGCTATGCTCTGCCTTTAAGTTTGCTTAATATCAATGTTTTCAGCTGTTTAAGGAGAATTCGAGGTGATTGCTTGCTCTCCTTATCTCCTCACTAGTCATTCTCATCCATCCAAATCTTTCAAAGGCATCAATACAGTCTCCTACCTCGCCCCAAAGAACCCCCTGCGAAAACTGTGTCCAATCCCCGCACCCAAAATTGCCTTTCCCCAATTTTCCACCAAAACCCTAAAAATCTGAAATCAAACCTTTTTTATTAGTTTAATAGCCTAAAATCAGTGTTATTTATTGGTTATCTCTTCCCGTTGAAGATATTTGCCAAGATAGACCGGAGAGAGCCCTCTCCTGCCCCGTAGGGCTAGCTACGAGGCTAAGTGGTTTGATGTTGCCTTGGAGTTTACCTTTTTCAGCTTGAGGTGAAATTTCAAGCGCTAACATATTGGTGACCATACTGGGGATAAAAAACTTGTTTGTGGATTGATGTGTTTGTTTCATAAGTCTTAGACGGAGTCTGAAGATATGCCAGGTAGCCTTCGAAACGCTTTTGCTTTGCATAAGCGCAAGTAGATAAACATTGCTTCAGTCGATCTCCGTGAGCTTGTGAATGTAACACTTCATTTGCATTTCACTCAAGTATATTTGCAAACTCTGAACTTTTGGATGATTAGTTAAGAGTTTTCATAGGATGATTGGTTATTTGTTCCTTGATATCCAAACTGGCTTCTGATTCTAGTCATATATTCAAATCTCATTCATGTCCAGCTATTTTTGAGTATCTTGAAGACATTGATTTTGACGAGAGTTTTGAGTTGTCCTTGTTCAAAACCAAATCTGAAAGTGCACTTGATTCTTTAGTTCCCAACCTTGATTTTGCTGCTGCCCTTGAAATTGAGAGACACAACAAATTGGTTGACAATTTCATCCTAAGATCTCTTCAGTCAGATATTCACGCTACCAATCTTGTTGAGTTCGTTGAAACTATATCTGTTCATATTGGATCCACTATCGCGGCGCATGAGCAGACCAATTTTCCTTTTATTTCTGTTTCTCCTATAATCACTTATCCAGAATCTACAGTTGGTTCGCCCTCTACATCCCATACCACTTCTCCTCCTCATACTCCTCATACTACAGCTACACCTACTCCACCTGCTACTCCTATACCCAATCTACCTAAAGCAATGGCTACCCGATTTGCTCCCCTTGCTCTTCCCCATAATCTGCATGATATGCCAGCCGACTACCAGAGTAAAATCCCTATGTTTGATGGCACTCCTCAAAGTGTCTCTACTCAGCGTCATATAGAAAAAATGACGACTTTCTTTGATCTATATGAGATAGATGAAGAGGATGTAACTATGTGTTTGTTTGTACAAACATTTGATGGAGAAGTAAGAAAATGGTTCAGAGGTTTGACAGCTATAAGCATACCCACCTTGGAAGCACTTTAGAGGCAGTTTCTAGATCGATGGGAAATCAGAAAGGATCCACTTCAGATCAATGCTGAGTACAACAATGTCAAGTGTAATCATGGTGAGTCCGTTCAAGATTACATTATCAGATTTAACACATTTTACAATGCTATTCCAGATGATTTAAGGCCATCTAGAAAATCAGCACTTCTCAAATTCCCAGATGGCTTTGATCCAGAGATGGCTTATTCATTGAGAGATAGAGATCCTCCTACCTTGGAGGATATGCAGAAAATTGTTGTCAGTGTTGAGGCAAACTTGAATGATAAGAGATCAAGGATGAAGGCGGAAAAGCGAGTCACAATCAAAGAGGAAGCTTCTACATCAGATCAGCTCCTCCGTAAGGTTGAAAATATTGAAAGAGCACTTGAACATGTTCATCTTGACAAGCCAGAGCCTCGGATTCGCAATCCAAATTTTCGAGGTCCGCAACAGCCGCAATATAGAATCAAACAGCGTGAAACAAGGGCACAAGAGGCAGCAGTTCAGCATCAAATTAAACCTCCACTTCAGCAAAATTTTGTTAGCCAAGAATCCGAGGATGAAGGTGATACGGTGGGAGAGGAAAATCACTTCTTCACTCCTGATGATCTACCCACTTATATTACAGAAGAGGAAGAGTTGGTGAGAAACTCCATCGTCCCTCAGGATGAGCATTATATCTTGTCAAATGATGCAGCGCTTGAAGAAGAATTGGAAGAATATCAAAGAGGGTACTTGAATGCTTTATCCGCTCAGCAGAGACAATTAAGAAACCGAGTTTTTCCCATAAATCCCATCCAGAAGAGGACAGATACTTCAGCAAAGAATGGTTCAGCTGCTCTACAGAAAAAAGGGAAAGAGATAAGCGATCCTTCAGTAAGTCAATCATCATCAGCAAGCAAGATAGATCAGCCATCAAATACACCAAGAGATAAAGTTGAAAAAAGAGAAGTTCCGACCAAAGAAGGTGAGAAGGTTTCAGTTTTCAATTTGGAGAATGAAATTTCAAAGTTGAAAGTGTCCATTCCTTTGACCGAAATCATGAAGAACAACACCTACCGAGGCCAAATCTCCAAGATGCTGAATTTTGATCCAATGCTAGACACGGTGAATGTAGAAGATGATCAGCCGGAATTGATTTTTGGGACCGCTTTAAATGGTGAGTCTCCCGAAAGTGATGTTCCTCCATTCTATATCAGTTTGCGATTGCATGAGTATGTTTTACATAATGCTATGTTTGAGTCGGGAGCTTCGCATAATTTGATGCCGAAAGCAATCATGGAAAAGCTGGGACTAGACATCACGAGGAAATATCGTGATTTGTATTTGTTTGATTCTAGCTGGGTAAAATGTATTGGTTTGATCAAGGACTTGGTAGTGAGCTTAGATCAAATCCCAGCAAAAAATGTTTTGATGGATGTGGTGGTGGCGGATATTCCTCTGCGATTCGGAATGTTGCTTTCGAGATCTTGGGGAGCTAAGCTTAAAGGTACACTTCAACTCGATTTTTCTTATGCTACAATCCCGGTCTTCGGTCAGATGAGGAAATTATATCGGGAACAAAAGATGAAATACATGATCACTAGTAAGGAAAAGTCAGTTAATCATCCTGTAAATTATGTACATATAGATTTAGATTCATTTGTTTTGTTTGCGGATAATTTTAATGAGATAGATAGTCAGTTAGTTCAAGCAGAAGATATACCAGACATTACAGAAAATTTTAGAGAAATTTTGAGAAAGGAAAGTAAAGAAGGGTCCGCTATCATGGAGCCAACAACTAAAATCAATGGGCAGAAAACAGAAAATGCAGAGACATCACATTTTCAGCACTTAGAAGACAATGAGGATGGTCTTTGGACCATGGATTTTGATGGTGTTGTGGGCAGCGATGGTGCTGGTATAGGTGTTTGGATTCGAAGTCCATTTTCTGTCTGAAACAAAGTCCCAAGCAAGGTACGAGTATGCTCTTACAAATTGGCATTCGATTGTTCAAACAATGAGGCGAAATATGAGGCTCTCATTGCTGGCTTGAAAATCCTTCAGAAGATGAAGGCAAAGAAGATAGCAGTATATGGCGACTCCGAGTTGGTTATAAAGCAAGTGAAATGTGATTTCCAGGCCAAGCATCCTCGTATGCGAGCATATCAAAATGCTGTCATAGATATCTTGAAGTTGTTTTCTGAACACACTTTGACATGTGTGCCCCGCATCCAAAATGGTGTTGTGGATGCATTGGCTAAGGCAGTAAGCAATCTAAAAATCCCCATGAACTCCAGCAATAAGTTTGAGATTTATGTGAAGCACCGTCCTACAGTTCCAGACAATCAAAGATGTTGGCAAGTTTTCCAAGATGACGAAGAAATAAAGGATTTTCTGCAAATTGAAGGTGAGTTCAAAGACATCTCCATAGATACAGAACCTGAGAAAGTAAATCAGATGGATGTATTGCAACTTAAAGATAATTTCATTCCTAAAGGATTAATTCCTTTGGAGGAGTTGTTCGATCAAGACGTGGCCCGCAAACCAACTTTGAGGACAATGGAAGAAGGTGTTGAAGAAGTGAATGTCGGAACAGCTGAAAATCCAAAGATGGTGAAACTATCGAAGGCATTGTCGCCAAAGGTAAAGAAAGAATATATCATATTGTTGTCTTCGGTTTCTAATGTTTTTGCATGGGATTATTCAGATTTGAAAACTTATGACAAAAGTATCATTCAGCATACCATTCCCATAAAGCCAAATCAAAAGCCTTTCTAACAAAAATTGAGAAGAATTAAGCTTAAGTTGCTGCCCTTGATTGAGAAAGAAGTTAACAGGTTGTACAAGTCTGGAATTATAGTGCCAATCCGATTTTCCGACTGGATTTCCAACTTGGTGCCCATGAGAAAGAAGACCGGTGAGATCTGTTTGTGTATAGACTTTAGAAATCTGAATAAGGTGTCACTAAAGGACAATTATCCGCTGCCCAAGATGGATCATATATTGCAGCGGGTAGTTGGGGCATCAAGGATGTCGCTACTTGATGGTTATTCCGGGTACAATCAGATTTTGGTGCATGAGGATGACCGCGACAAGACTGCATTCACTACTCCATGGGGGACATTTCATTATGCCAAGATGCCGTTTGGATTGAAAAATGCAGGTGCTACCTTTTAGCGGGCGATGGATATGGCCTTTGCTAATGAGAAGGATGTCTTTTTGGTCGTTTATCTTGATGATTTTACTGTGTTTTCTAAATCTGATGAAGAACATTTGTATCATTTAACAATGGTGTTTCAAAAGTGCAGAAAATATGGTATGTCATTGAATCCGAAGAAGAGCTTTTTCACCATGAGTGAAGGCAAGCTGTTGGGCCACATCATTTCTACAGATGACATTCGTATAGATCCTGCACGTGTGGAAGCTATTCAGCAATTAGAGCAGCCCCGAAACAAGAAGGAGATTCAGTCCTTTAATGGCAAGTTGAATTTTCTGCGTCGCTTTATTCCGAATCTTGCCGAACACCTCAGAGAAATCACTAACATGCTAAAAAAGGACAGCCAGCTCAAATGGATCGAAGAGGCAATAAAGTCTTTCAATTTGGTAAAGTTAATTTTATCTTCAGCCCCAACTCTAATCAACCCGGACTATACACAAGATTTTCTTTTATTTTCATTTGCTTCTGAGCATACATTAGCAGCTGTGCTGATGCAAAAGGGAGATGGAGTTGAGAATCCCATTGCTTTTTTCAGTCGTATTATAAGGCACGGAGCGCTAAAGTATAATATCATTGAAAAACAAGAATTGGCGCTGGTAAAAGCCTTGAAATATTTCCATGTGTACATACTGAATTCCCACATTTTGGCGTATGTTCCTAACGCGGCTGTTAAAGATGTTTTGGTACAAGCGGAACCGGAAGGAAGGTGGGGTAAGTGGATTGCTGCACTATTAGAATATGATGTGGAAATTAAGCCTACCAAGCTGATTAAGGGTCAAGGTCTCGCTAAATTAATGGCTGAAACAAATCTCCATGTCCTAGACATTAATTTGATAGCTTCCCTATCCGATGAAGACGAGGAGAATTCAACATTACAGGTATCTGACATCTTTATTTCTTCTCCTTGGTATGTTGATATTGTATATGTGCTTCAAAATTTGTCTTCACCTCCCGGGATGCCTCGAAACAAAGCTAGGACATTGAAATTAAAGGCTGCCAAATTTTGCATCATCAAATCTGCACTATATTGGAAAGACCCCGGTGGCATATTGCTGAATTGTTTGGACGAGGAGGAAGCTAAGAGAGTTGTAGAGGATTTTCATAAAGGAGACTGCGGGGGCCACTTGTTTTGGAAGACCACGGCAAACAAGATCCTAAGGGCAGGTTTTTATTGGCCTTCATTGTTTTTGGATGTATATAAAGCAGTCAAGAGTTGTCATGAATGTCAATTTTTTCAAGGAAAGCAGAAATTACAACCATTGCCTCTCAAGCCCATTGAAGTCAGCGCACCATTTCAGTAGTGGGGCTTGGATTTCATCGGTGAAATTCATCCAGCATCTTCCGAACAGCATCGATGGATATTGATAGCCACCGTTTACTTCACGAAATGGATTGAAGCCATTCCCACCCGGCAGGCCACGGACTTGGTAATTATTTCTTTGCTTGAAAATAACATATTGTCACGTTTCGACTGTCCACATAAGTTGATTATAGATAATGCAGCAGCGTTTAAATCGAAGAAGATGGTTGATTTTTGCTACAAATATAATATCAGTTTGGGGCATTCGACCGCCTATCATCCGCAAGGAAATGGGCTGGTTGAATCTTCGAATAAATCTTTGGTAAACATCATAAAGAAATTGTTGGAAATAAACAAGAAGAGCTAGCACAAAAAGTTAGTAAATGCATTATGGGCTGACCGTGTAAGTCAGAAAAGGTCAATTGGTATGTCACCTTTTGAACTAGTTTACGGGACAGATGCAGTGTTTCCTACTTCGCTTAGTATTCCGGTAGCAAAATTGCTTCAAGAAGCTGGTGGTGAGGAGGATCCCATGCAAAGGCAGATTGGTCAAATGATTCATTTACAGTAGACACGGGAGGAGGTTCTTCACAATACTCTCAAGTTGCAAGAGCGCATAAAGAAAATCTATGACAGGAAAGAAAATCCGGATGATTTCCAAATAGATGATGTTGTTTTGAGGTGGGATGCCCGAAATGAAGACAAAGGGAAACATGGAAAGTTTGACAACTTGTGGAAAGGTCCCTACAAAATTGCAGCATACCATGGTCCAAATGCCTTTCTTCTCAAAGAAATGAATGGTGATGATTCTCTCGGAGGGTCGGTCAATGGTCGACTGCTTAAAAGGTACCATGTCTGATCATTTTCTGCTATAGTCATTATCATTGTAATTACCATTTTACTTTGATTCCACTGCAAGTGTGAACTGATCTTTCATCTTTGGTCTGGGGCCCGCGATGAAGGCTATAATTCTAAAGATGAAGATTAGTTGGTGTGAGTTTTTCATGTTGTTTGTATCAGTTCATTTTCTGTTTAACGTTGAAGTCAGTTTAAGTCAAAATTGGTCCAATTTTCAGTCACTTGTCAAGTCAATAAAGCTGTCCCAATTTGGGTCAAATATGTAAATAATGACTCCATTGCCCAATGATTAAAAGGCACCGGTCTACTCTCCCAGAGGTCTAATGTTCTTGGCACCTCCAAGGAGCTACCATCCCCATTGGAGCCAATGTTAGAGTCGGTCTAGTAGCCCTCCATCAGCAATCAAAGCTCTTTGCATTTGCATAAGTAGGTGTCTCATCAGTGTCATCTTATTTCATTCCATTAGGCATGCCATAACCCTAATGGAGGAGCTTGTGTCTTTTATTCCCCTCTTGGCACTGCTGGATTAAGTTTGTTTCAGTCAATAAATTCCTTACAGGGTCATTGGTATTGTCTTGAAATCAAGGTCCTAGGTCTAGGGTTTAGTCCAATTTTGTCTTTTGAGGTCAATAAATGCCCAGCAGGCCAGAGGGATGTCCATCAAAGAATCACTTTAGATGATTTCATATTGTATAGCTAATTTTTACCTTGAGTTCAAAAACTTTGTTTTTGAAGGCAAGGTCATTTTCTCATTTTTGTAAAAATTTGTAAAAAATTCAAATTCTCCAGAAGTTGGCATGCGGCCTTGGTCTCCTTTGCTAAGACTCCTCAGAAGCTATCCCTGCAAAAATTTTCAAGAAAAAGCATCATTTCAACCAATTTCATGACAAAAAGAAAACCACAAGTCAACAACAATTAGTTTTAAAGAGTGTCATTGCATAAACATTATAAAGTGGGTTTGAGGGGAAATAAATTTAAATCAAGTGTATAAAAGACCCTCTCTCCTCATTTTGTAATTCTTTTGCCTCCAAGACTCCAAGAGCAAGTGTGAAAGGCGATTTAGTGTGAAACTGGGCGAATTTGGTGACTGCACCTGCGCGCTACGCATCAGGGTCTGCGCGCTACGCGTTGGGCGCGCGCTATGCGTCAGGGCAGTCTCTGCAGTGAAAAATTTAGTCGGGCGCTACGCGTTGGGTGCACGCTACGCTCCAGAGCCCGCGCGCTACGCGTTGGGTTTCCACCTTCAGAAATTTGCGAGTGAGCCACAAATCGACTTCTTCCTCTTCAATTTCTTTAGGTAGGCCTCAAATCATTGAAGTTCTTGCTTTGTAAAGATAACATGAGCGTGAAAATGTGTCAAATGCCATCAAGGTGAAATGGAAAATTCATATGTATTATGTTTAAAAACAAAAATCAAATGCATGTGAGCTATGGTTTTACATTTGCTGCCCAAGGTCGTCCTTTTTCACTCCCTCATTTCCCCACATTCCCATTATCCCCTCCCTTGTCATTTTCACCTAATCTCCCTAACAAAAAATAAATCAAAAGCCCTAAAACCCTACCTATCCCTAAAATTCAATAAAATCTCCCTAAACCCTACCTCCTATCAAACCCCTGCAAATTATGATGATGTGATGATGTATGTGCCATAATTCCTTCCCTAAATTCCCTTTTTATATATATTTTCCCTAATTCCCCTCAAAGTCCCCCTCCCTAACATCTCCCTTGTGTTTTTTGTCCCCTTGGAGCAGCATTCAAACAGTCAAAACAGCAGGTCATTTGAGCAGAAGCAGCAGTACGTTTCAGCCATTTTGCTCTCAAAACCATGTCAGAAACCGAAACAGACTATGACCAAAGTGATGACCGTGAGTCAACACCAGAGGTTGAGGTGCCAAGGCAGCCTCACAGGGGTGGTAAGGGTAGAGTCAGCAGTGTGAGAGAGTGAGCCCACCTCTTGGCCTATTTGCAAGCTTGTCCACTTGCAGTCACATGTTTCCGTCATCAATCATGTTATGGATATTGCGAGAGAATTTCCCAAATTCAGCACCACAGGGAATTGGTCCGCTTGTTTGTTTTGAATTTGCACAACAGGCATGTGAATCTTTCAGGGGTGGATTTTACATTGTCACCTAAGATTGTTGCTCAAGCAACAGGGATACCCAATGTTGGAGAAGAGTGGAACAAGCGCCAGCTGTTGGACAGATTCTAGTATGAGCCCTACATTAAACCTGTATATATGAGGCACCTAACTGGTGTGTTTCCTTTCAGATTCTTGAGGGATGAGTATGCGCCCTTGATGAGGCTCATCATTCACTATTTCACCTGTGAGGGTAGATTTTCACGTTTGTATTCGTATCATATCCACTTGTTGATGCATTTCACATGGGTACAGATGATGAACATTCCTTTCTTCATGTGCCGGAATATTGAGAGGATGGTGCCCTTGGTGTAGAGAAAGAGCCCAGCACAGCAACACAGGAGCATCTACCATTATGCTTTGATCAAGATTGTGGTCATGCATCAGTTGGCCTAGCAGGGTATTCCATGGGAGGATTTCATCTCTCGAGATTTCTTCACAGCGCCACCACCCCCTGAGGTTGTTCATGAGGAGGGAGGACCTTCACAGCAGTATGACATCCCTGAGCCCAGACATGTTAGTTCCCCTCCATTGTTCACATATCAGAGAGGCCACAGGGCCTTATTTGCATAAGCTCGGCGAGTATTTTCTCCACACCAGGTGGAAGGGGTCTCGCCTTCTTCATCAATATCAATGTTTTCAGCTGTTTAAGGAGAATTCAAGGTGATTGCTTGCTCTCCTTAGCTCCTCACCAGTCATTCTCATCCATCCAAATCTTTCAAAGGCATCAATACAGTCTCCTACCTCGCCCCAAAGAACCCCCTGCGAAAACTGTGTCCAATCCCCGCACCCCAAATTGCCTTTCCCCATTTTCCACCAAAACCCTAAAAATCCCAAATCAAACCTTTTTTATCAGTTGACTAGCCTAAAATCAGTGTTCTTTATTGGTTATCTCTGCCCGTTGAAGATCTTTGCCGAGATAGACCGGAGAGAGCCCTCTCCAGCCCCGTAGGGCTTGCTACGAGGCTAAGTGGTTTGATGTTGCCTTGGAGTTTACCTTTTTCAGCCTGAGGTGAAATTTCAAGCGCTAACATAATCAAAATGAATCAACTCACTCGCCTCTCTTGGAATATAGGGGGTTTCTTCGTGATCTGGATATGAAGGGTACGTGCTATTGGCAGATGGCTTCTTTTGTTACACTATTCTCTGAAGATGTTTCAGTGCTTGGTGGGAATGCTCTTTTCATAAGACTCATCAGTTGGAACTCCTCTCCTAGAATATGGGGTTGTTGGAATGTGCCTCCCCATAATACTTATAAGCTTATAAAATCAAATTGAATCAACGCCTCCACTGTTGCCATATCTGTTGTCTGCCCATTTGTTTGTGTGTCCCAGGGTAGGTGCGTATTGAACTGAATGCGTACCGGGGAATCCAGATTGAACAGAATGGTTAATGCAGACTGAATGGGGGAATGGTAGAATGGTGGAATGGGAGCAGATTGGATAAAGAGGATTGTGCTTTGGGCGATGTGGACTGGGCAGGCGTACGAAATATCCTATTATTGGGATGAAAGATTGTGAATGATGGGCTGCTGGATGGAAATGTTCAGGGTGTTAGATGAAATCAAGTAAAAGAGAGCTTATTTTTTAGTACGGGTAGGAAGGGTACGTGATACGGGTATTATGGGGACTAAAGTAGGTAATGGTGTATCAATTGCCTAATCTGGTAGGCCCTTAATTGACCACTATTCGGGATCAGCAACCTCCCTTCCCGAGGCACTATGTGTTTTAGGGGCATGATTCTTCTCCTAAAGTGATTGTAAGTAATGATTACCATGGATCCATTTGAGGTATGTGTGTTTCATAGCATAAAGTGAGGTCAAGGTAGGTTGTTTCAAGGGCTATGTTTTCTTAGAGATCGAGGTCAAAGGCTACGGTTTCATCGAGGTATAGGGTCGAGTAAAAGGTTTGAGGTTCAATTGATTTGGCTGGCTTGTAGGGTGGATATGTGGGGTTAGTTCTATATTAGGTTATCAACAATTGACTACGGCTTGCCATCTTGCGATTACACCTCCTCAGAATGATACTGGATTTAGATTAGCTCATCCGATTTGATTAACAAATTAGCCTAGTGTATTAGATTAGGCAAGTAGGTTAGATGTACTGGGGATCCTGGGTGACGTGTACTAGGGAATGCTGGGAGACTCGAGAGACCGCGTATTGAACTGGGGGGAATGGGAGGCTGTTCACTAATGGGTACGAAAGTGTGGAATGATTAGAGCTGAAATAAAGTGAATCGTCAATAAAATTAGTTTCTTTCTTGCGAAGCATCCCACCAACATACCCAGATCGAGTGTATTAGTTCCCATCCAGGTAATATTAGCTTATCGCCTACCTTTTCTACAGAGAAAAACAGAATCTACTCCAACAAATAATAGGTGATCTCAGTGCTTAAACCAAATCTTCTCCTAAAAGTCCTGACTCTAGCTCTCAAAAGAGAATAGCTGCTATCCCATACTAATCATGTTCCAAGGCCACCTTTGCACTCTCAAATTGACCATATGTTTTCAGATTCTTCTTATCTCTATAATCCCGATAGGCTAGGCCACCTTTCATTATGAAAATGACAAATGACTCTATCCATTCTATATTTGAAACGGGCTACTACCCCACACCTTGAGTCAGTTTCTATTGACCTTGCCTGCCTGCTTCATGGGCCACCTTTTCTTAGTGAAATGAAAAAACTTTATCCGTCCTCTATTTTAGGGCCCTTACCCTATACCCTTTTGGAAGCTATCAACCCTGCCCTCCTTCCCAATTGATTTTCTGAATTTTCTCTGATTCGGAGATGCGGAGCTGTGTTACAGCGATGTGTTTTGGAGATGCGGAGATGAAATTCTAGGTGCAGCAATCAATGTGGGTGCTTTCGAATGGAAGAAAGTAAGCCCAATGGCAAAAGAGAGCTACTGTGGAGGCGAATATATTTTGAACCTATCGAGGCGGGATCTTGCAGTAATGAATTATGTACGTAATTACACAAATTACTAATTGAAAAAGAATAAGAGTAGAAATTCAAGGCGATGGCAGCTGCTTTATTTATCTCCCAAAGTCTGAGCGTTCCTAAGTGACTTAAAGTGAGGGGAATGTGGGTACAACAAGCACATTGAACCTTTTGACTATTTGTTGCCTATTTATCTTTACCTTACCAACTACCCTTTTCTCTTTCTCCCAGCAGACTACTTACCTTTGTAATTCCCCAAACAACCAATGTTCACCGGCATAGAGCTCTTGGACTGCCTTCCATGCAAAATTCACGGGCCTTCAACAACACTTGCTTGAAGAATATTATTAGACTCTGCCTACTTGCTTTACTTAAGTGCGACCTACTATTACCAACCCACCTGGTTATTTCTTTTGACTTTCACTGCTTCCTAACTTACCCAACCTTTCTTTGTGATGTACAAACCTATTGCTTGAATAATGTGGGTAGCACTATTGATATTGTTGGGGGGGAAAGGCCTGCAATTGATTGATTATAAGATGGCAGCACCCAAAGAATTCCATCTCATGGATCTTCCTCTTGGTTCTAGTATCTAAATAAACCAACCCTGCCTTGTCAAGCTTACTTTTCATTAAATGGAACCTTGAAACCAAATTAGGAGCAATAGACTATGAATTTATCCAGAATCGATGAAAATAGCAATGGGCTTATTTGCAATCTTACCTTCCACTTCTCTCATGTGAGATTGGTGGTCTGCTTTCCTACTAATTGAAGTGATGTGGCCAAAATCGACGGTTTCAGACCTTGGACTGGGTTTGGTTTGGTACCAACCCATGGCCAAACTCGCCATACAATGCATGCAAATGGCCTCCCCTAATCTTCCTGGAGCCCATCTCTTGGGCTGATTTAAACTATTAGATAGAATAGATAGATATATTGATATAAACATATATATAATAGAGATAGAGTTGGATTCGTACCAACGTGTGCCTAATGTGTAGATAGAATGCACAGAAATGCCCTCTCCCTTTTGGTCGAGACTACTGTTGCACCCTCACCATATGAATAGTGAGTGACCCCTAAGTAATATGGGGCCCTTGAAGATGTTTTTCATTGAATGATGCAAGCTCATATACCTACTTAATAGATATTGATTCAGTATAGTCTTATGCCAAGGAATCTTCTTTAAGTACCAACTAAGTAATAACTAAAGGAAGTGATCTGGGGCTAAAAGGTCTAGTTCTGAAGGTGGTGGGTATAAAGTCATCTATGTTCGGTTGGTTGATAAATTGTTTTGTCACAATTCGCAATAAAGCTAATAATCTAATTTGGAAGGATCGAAGTCAAAAGGTGCGTGCGTTAGTGACTAGCTCAAGAGCTCAAGCAGGAGCTGCATGAACTCTACTAACTTGAATAGCTAGATAGATTAGACCATAAAGACTAGACCCAAGTGTGACTCAAAGTCAGGTTGCCTTTCAACAAAAGGAAGCCAGCCAGGTCCACCAAGTCCACCAACAAATAATAGGCCATACCTAAGGGATGAGAGAATAGATATATAGCCACCCAAGTCAGGGAAGGCAGATAGATAGAGATACAGTAATGGAGAGCAGGCTAGAGAGAACCATTCATGCTAG
>APFE030500628.1:749-11383 GCA_000404065.3 Pinus taeda | reverse complement strand
TATATACACAAAGATCTGGAGGAATTACTCTCACATATTAAATGTAGGATAATATAATTCACTAAAATAACACCTCTTTCTATAATAAATGGATACAAGAATATACTATGCCATAATAAATATGGGATATAATATATTACTCTTTTACATAAGATTGTGGACAACTTCCGACATAATACAAAGACATTATTACCTTCCAAGGAATATAATGTATTCCAACAATATCTTCCCATGTGTACATGTTTTGAAAATTGAAAAAATACATAGAAAAGCTATTTTTTGGGTGAGTTTTATGGGTTAGACAAAAACCCACCTATAGGAGCCCATGGAATAAGAAAAGTAACTTGTTTATGGTGGTATAAATACACTCTATGGGCTGGCCTAAAAGGCATCCTAACGATTATCATCCTAGTGATTGGCATCCTTACGCTGCCAAATCATCACGAGATCAGGTCTGCATTATCCCATGCTCTCTGCACTTCCCCTTCTCTAGGAAACTCTTATTTTGATGCATAAATATTGAGCTATATTCATGTTACATCATATTTCTTCAGTTGGAGAGTAGATATTGTTAAGCCTCGACTTCCTTCTTCTACACCTTTTCAAATAAACGTTAGAGTTAATTCCACAAATATCTATTGTTGTATAGTGGATGAAGGATCCTCTGTAAATATTTATCCTCATAAAATTGGAGAGCTTTGGGTTCTCCAAAGTTGCTAACAGCTACTAATCAATTGTTGGCCTATCATAGATTACCTAGTGAATCTTCAGGTATTCTTTCTCAATTTCCTATCACATTAGATGGGAATATTGTCTTAGTTGATATGGTGGTGGTTGATGGTCCTTTGGACTTCAATATGATCCTTGGGCATAATTATGTCTATTATATGAATGTTGTGGTGTCTACACTCTTTTGAGTGATGTATTTTCCTCACAATAGAAGCATCATTTTCACTATTGATTAGCTTGCATCTGAAAACCACCATATTAGTTCAATTTTAGCTCATAGTGCCCCTTGGTATGTTCTAAGTGTTCAGTAGAATCTACGTTGCCACAAGTGAAGTAAGTGGCATTGTATCCTCAATTTCTAGTTACTTCTATGAAGAGTCCTATGAACTCATGTTTTCCTTCTTAGAACTTGGTCCCAACAATTGTTTGAGTGATCTCTCCAATGGGGGAATTGGATCCCTTACTTCACCCTATTGATCCTTCTAGTTCTCATGATTTATTAGATGTTAGATTTCGTTTTAGGAGGATTTCCTCAAGTTGTGACTATGTTTAATCAATGTTATTTTCTTCCAAAACTAGGGGTTATGGTTTTTAGCTTCCAAAAGAGCCTTCGTCCTGAGCGTTGCAAGGGGCTTGTCCTAAAGACCTATTATGCATAAGTCTCAAGGTTGCATGATGACCTGTACCATATTGTACATATAAGGTACGCATTTTCAAGTTTTTAATCCTATAACACAAGCTTTCATTTGAATTTTATGTATGGGATGTATTAACTTCTATCTTGGTGTTCCTAATTATGCCTACAAGACCTCGAATACATATTCTTTGGGGATTTCCATGATTGATCCACTGATAGGTATTGGATCTCAAAATTTCCATATAGGTTAGGTCCACCACCATGCATTATGCATTATCAATTTCTTTTTCAATTTCGTCCTGAGAATTGATCCCACCATATGGTGACGTAGAACCTCCTCATTGCTTAGAAGTGTCATAATTTGTGTGGTAGAGCCTACCTTATCATGGGAACTTTAGATAGTACATTAATGTCACTTGGAACCCATGCTAAAGTTTTCTTCATAGGCTCAGGAGTCCTCTTTAGTCCCATCATGAATATGCATTGAAGCCGCATTCCACTTCCTCACTCTTATTTCTGAATTCTTGCCTTAGAGGCTCCCACATGTTGATTTGTACTAATGCATTTCATATTGACTGCTTGTGCTTTGGACTTATGTCAACTCAAAATTTCTCTCGTATAAGCCATTTTTTCCAATGCCCTTTCTCAAAGTGTAGGCCTTTCATTTATTACCTTTGTGACATGACACCCTTGTCTTTTGAGGGAACATGCCTCGAGTTTCTATATCCTACGTGTTATACCTTGCATTCAACATAGGAATGTTCCAAATACTAGAACTAGTCTACTTGGTTACAACACTCATTCCCTCCATTGTACTATAAACATTATTTTATTATTTTAAAGGCTTTTTATAATATGAAAAATAAAATAAAAAATCGAATGTTCCAAAAAAAGGGGACAGGAAGAGTTTCTTCCATTATCTTGGGAGCAGATTCAGTTGTGTTTCTCTTGAACAAAGCACCCAACTATGAGCCTTTTCCTCATTGGATTGGGATTTAGTATGGCATTCAAGAGCCAAACCTTATTCTAGATTCAATACTTCTCTGGGTGGTTACTCTTCCAATCATATGGAGACTCTGTTGATGCCTCTTCTATCTCATACTTATACAAATTTCATTATGGTCCATGTTGTCTAAGTCACAGAATGTTCCATGTTTTTGTTCAAATGAAGTAAAACTCTATGTTGGCTATTATGTGGTGTCTCTTAACTCATTAAGTTGGCCATACCTAATTTGTTAAGTTACTCTTAGTATCAGATCAACATCTCAATCATATAGTCGTGTTAGTATAGAAGGGCCCCATTAAATTCTTGTTGATGGGTCTACTCTTATTGATTTTGAAAAATTGATTTGAGAGTAGACTTAGAGTTGCACCATGGCCCTATTTTCATCATTGATAGGTGACCTTATGCCTAGCATTGATTTTCATGACCGATATTCAACTGAATGGTTTTCCTTTTGTTCGATGTCAACTCACATTATCACACATTGGGATTCATGTAGTACCTTGGTTTCCATTTGACCCTATTGGTGGATTCCTTGCCTCTTCTATCATCTTTTATTATTGGTTGGTTCAGAGGGTCTATTTCATGCACTATTTCCATCTAGTACATGCAAGAGACGTACTTGGTTGTGGTTTCTTTAGCCTTATTTATCCGAGTTATTCCAAATTATTGGCTTGTTGGTTGATGTTGGATTCCCTAATGTGTTCCTTGCAACAAACATTTTCCCATCGACTCCAACTCATTAATATAAGAGTAAGATATAGAGTATTTTATTAGTACTTTTGGGTTTGCAGTCATTAGTGGTAGATTCCTTCACTACTAACAGTGGGAATACATCAATATTCCTTTCTCGATAGATTATTTCAAATGTTTGACTTCAACTCCTATATTCACACTTGTTATATAGTACTAGTTACCTTGATGCCCATTATGATTATTGGTGGGTTGTCTCATTTTTGTTAATGATATACATTAATGATTGGTAATTAAACAAATTCTCACATGGTCAACTTGAATTCATCTATTCCCATAATGTAGAAATGTACCATCAACAATCGTTGAAGACCTCGAGTTGTGTCAACATTCATGTTCACTTGATAGTTCCTACAACTTTTCTGCTAGTCACATCCACTCTTATATGATTCCCTTTCTTTCAATGACATTTTATATGTTGGCGCCCGAGTTTTTTACAGTAATACTATTCCATATATGACTTTGGTTCTTCTATGGGGGATCATTTCTACATCATGCTTTGTACATATATTCTCCTATATGTTACTGAGGCATAGCTGCATTGTGTTTTGTTTGTAACTATGATTTGCATATCCATTATGTATTCTCTTTATCATTATCATACTTCTATATATTTATGGATCCGTAATGTACTTGATCGGTGGCCACGATTACCTTCCTTTGAGCATGGGTACGTGTTGAAGCCCAAGTATGAAATTGGGTTAATTAACCTATTAAAGGAATATGCAAATGTAAAATCTAAATGTAAATATGATATAAAATGAAAATGACATGTAAATGTTAATAAAATGCACATGAAATGAAATTTAAATGCCATGTAAGGTTCATTTTCCATGGAGGGAAAGACTCTTAGGAGATATTTTTAGGAAATCATTAAAATATTCCCCTCCAACTCATAGGGTTAGGGATTATGTATGGGGGTTTTTGAGGAGCAGAAAAAGGAGGATTCGGGTTTGTCTTTTTCATTGGAGAGTGTTGGATAGAGTTAGGTGGCTACATAAGGAGAGTGTGAAGGAAGCATGACCTATCTTTTGCCATGGTAGGGAGTCCTGCAACCTATGTACATTTTTGTTTCGTGTTAATGGAAAATGGAATCTGGGTTCTAGTACATAACAATGTTATGTGTTTATGGAAACCATTTTCTTGTTATTTTCAAAAATGTAATGTCATGTAATGTGCTGGTATAATTTTTGTTATTTTTTGTTGTATTAGTTTCATTATCCTTTTATTTGCAATAGTTTTTTTGAAACATCAATGATGTTTATTTCTATAATGAGTGTCTATGGCTACAATTATTTTTTTAAGTTTCTTTTCATTCTATTGTTGGCCCTCCTAGCTAGAGGGTAAGGGAATTTCCCCAAAATATGCATCAGGAAGGAACAATTTTTATTTTTTATGGGAGAATGACTTATCCCTTGAGGCAGTTCCATCATTATAGGGGAAACGAGCCCAAACTATCATCCTCGACTCCATCCTGCCAAACCATTTACTAGACTTCCATTACGGAGCTTCTAGATTTGTTAGCTTCAGCTCTAATTTAAAAAACTTTCCATAACAGGATCAGGGAGACTGGAACACAACTCAATCACTTTGGTTGCCATGAGAAGTAGTGCTAATATCTGCACATCAGCGCAGGGAAGACAAAGGCCATTAGCGTTGGTCTTGTAAACTAGGCAAAATAGAAGTTTTAGGGGAAATGTTGCAAAAGGGAAATGATCTACTCATGAAGAGGGACATAATGGGAGTTTCTCCATGAAGGCAAAGCATGCAGGGTTCACTGTAGAGGTCCTCTAGGATCAAGGGATGGGGAGTACAGGGACAGTGACAAAATGTTGTGTAACAGATGCCCCCTAAAGTGTGAAGGCCAAGCTGGAGTGAGGGATGAAATGATTTATAAATCAGTGTAGGGAACCTGTCTACCGTCGGAAAACATGCAAGCAAGTACAGATACATATACTAAACTAATATCTCTGTCAAATGATACATGAATCATGGCATGGACGCAACTATCCAAAGAATGATCATGTAAACAGATCCAGCTATGGGCACAACCATCCATCAAAGAGGATCATAATGAAACCAAGGTATGGTTGCAAACATCCAATAATAAGAAGGATCACATATGATAACTCATGGTCTGGTTGTAGTCATCCATTTGAAAGAGACATGCATATCATCACAATCATGTCACACCATTTCGCAACCTGGACTTGTGTGATTTGAGCCTAGGGTCTTGCACTCCAACACGACCCGATCAAAGTACAGATCCTACCGTGCAAATGGATGTGTTGACATCAAGCATGTAGAAAGTCACTTGATTACCAGTCAATGAGGTAAATTGTTAACAAGCACAAGAGAAACCACCAATAATGATGATGGCCATTAAGGTACTATCAACACAATTCACGGAATGTGAATACAGGAACTGAAGTCGAACACCCATGAAATCACTCGATCGAAAGCCAATGATGTGAACTTGTCGTCGAGTGCAAAGAACTTGACATTAGGGAATGCATGCTCTAAGGTACTAGAAGGGAGTCTCTCGGTCAACTTCCCGAATAATGAGTTGAAGTTGATGGAAAGAGACTGTGTCGAAGGAGGGCCATAATGAATCCCACATCATTGACATAATACGAGAGGATGCAAAATGATTTTGGATGATATGTAAAATCAGAGGTAAGTGTAACTGCAGAAGGACAACTCTTGAACATATTAGCGACAAAACTAGGAGTTTGGAAGCTTTTGGATTGATAGGATCAGTGGTCATGACGATGTGACATGGATCATACGAAAGGAAAAAATGAATGACCCAAACCTATAAAATTCAACGATACAAAGGAGGATGTACCAACCCGACACGAAGCAAAGAGTGTCATGTTCAAGAGTAAGCTGCCGACACGACTAATAGATTTCCAAATTTTCCCCCACCATTTCCGGTGAGTACCCCAATTATTTTTTAATCACAAGCTTGAAGGGGATAGCATATGCTTGCATTGTAAGTTCATCCTTCAAATGAATCTGACCTAGTAAGTTTAACGAGCCCTAGGAAGGAGAAGCTCATGTTTGTCATGATAACGAATCCAATGTCATTTAATAATTTAACGAATCCGACAAAGGTGTAACTCGGTATCTTTTTCATGTTTAGAGAGTTTTAAAAAGACACATAAAAGAAAACTCCACATGGTCCCTTTTTGTACATTTGTGTCTCTCAAGCCCGAAAAGGAGGAAAACAATACTTGAGAGAACCACTTGACCATTTTAGTCAAGGAGTACCTTTTTTGTAAATAGTGCATCCCAGCCTGAAAAGCGATAAACTTATACTTGGTGCACAACATTTCACATCCGTTAACAAGTTTGAAATGACAAGGGCTCGGCCATATTTTTACATTTAAAGGGTCAAAAAAGAGCTAAACGTAGACCTCCTATTTATATTCTCTTTAACGAGTCAAAAAGGGAAAAATACTCGGAAATCTTTTCATCTGAGTTTAACGATTCGAGAAAAGAGTTGAAACGTGACTCATCATCATCGTCAAACATCCATCACCTATTGTTGCATAAGTAAGGCAAAGTGTATTATCGATTCCTTGAGGAAACATAGGTCTAAAATATTTACAAAACCTAATATTTTCATGAAAATTGACTAAAAAGGGGGAAAGTAAATATATTTTTACCATTTACCATTTTACTTTTGCAGTGAAGACTTTTTACCGACTTTTGCCCTAGTTGTTCCAGAGCAGATTGCGGGAGATCTGGGAGGTCAATCAATGAGCCGTCAGTTCCAGGTAACAACCGAAGCCCTGAGCTCCATTTTCATGCCATTTATTTTTGTTTTCAGCCATTTTTTTGGATTCTTAGGGAGGTTTTTTTTTTTAAATTCTCCCTCAGTCGACGTGATTTTTGAGCATGAGATCGCATCGGTCGAGGGTGATTTACACAACCATCCGTGCTGATTGGAACAACTATTTTTAAAATAGGCATGCTGACACTGTGGATAGGGAAAAACCAATTTTTCTCAAAAACTGACTGTTTAAACATGAATTTTATGTGCCAAGGATGATTATTGACTCAAATTAATGGCTTTTGTAGGAGAGAAATCACCGAAAATGGTGGATTGGAAGGAAAGGGAACATGAAGATGTTGACATCTAGGTAATGAATGATCAAAATTGCCTGGAGGCTTTGAGGGCTTGCAGTCTCCTCAAATTCTTCCCTACACCAGGGATGCAAGCCCAGCTTGAGTTGCTTCAATACTTGATAAGCCTTTGGGACTTTAATTGGGAGATTTTTGTCATTGGGGACTAGGAGATGGAGTTGACAACTTCAGATATCTACTTCATCATTGGACTATCTCACGAAGGTGAGCCAATGAACTTGTATGGGTCATGTCTGATCGGGGCAAGCATATCTTGTTAGAAAATTATGCATTACAAAGAAATAGAACACATAGAATATTGCATAAATATAAACACAGAAGATGCATAAAAATAGAGAGACACAAATATACGTGGTTCACCCAATTTGGGATACATCCACCCTGAACAGCCAGTCCTTCCTTTCTATTATCCAACAAAATGAAGAGACACAACCTACAGCAGATCCATTGTAGTATCCTCTATTTTCTCTCATAGTCTCACCTCTCTATTTCTCACTCAGAGAATACACATATACTACACAGCCTCAATAAAATGCCCTCATACAAAGAGAGGGGTTTCCTTCTAGGGGAAAAAACCCTAAACTAAACATAATTTCTACCGTTAGATCATCCACCTAATGAATGGCCTAGATTGACTAGAAATTACTATACTTTTACAAGGCAATTTTACATATGTTTTTAGCTTCGGGGGTGCTGCCCCCAAAACCCCCACTGGGGGACCGCTGGTTCTCAGACCCCCTAGCCGGGGGGGATTGGCGCCCCCGAACCTCGCAGGGGGGAAAAAGTTTCCCCCCCCGCCAACCCCCCCCCCCCGCCCCCTGCGTGGATGGGTGTACAACTTCTGGCGTATACAATCCGGTTGAAACAAGACCTCTAAATAATCATGCTCCATTGCCCAACAATCTTCCCACTTTGAGGAATGATTGGGAGCAACTCCACCGCTGCTTCATTTGCTGGAAATGATCCTCTTTGGACCTTGGCTATTTCTCATCTTCATCATATCTTGAAGACCAATTGAAATGATCAATTCTTAGTTTCTCCCTGGTTACAACTTTTGTTAGCATATCTGTAGGATTCTAGCTAGTGTGTATCTTTTCCAGCTTCAACTCTCCATCTTCCAACACTGATCGTATGAAATGGTACTTGAGATATATGTGTTTAGTCCTGGAATGAAATTCTAAGTTCTTTGCAAGATGAATGGCAATTTGGCTATCGTTGTATAATGTGCCCATATCATGCTTCTTACCCAATTCACCCATAAACCTTTGTAACCAAATTATTTATTTACTAGCCTCTGTAGAAACAACATGCTCTACTCTTGTTGTTGAAAGTGCAACAACACTTTGGATTTTTGAAACCCAACTGACAGTTGTTCCACCTATTGTAAATACATATCCTGTAGTGCTCCTCTTGTTATCTTTGTCACCTGCGATATCTGCATCAACATATCCCTGTAGAGAAATGTTTGAACCACCAAAGCATAATGCTTGATTTGTAGTACCTTTCCAATATCTGAGAATCCATTTCACTGCCATCCAATGTTCCTTTCCTGGATTGTTCATGTACCCGTTTACAACTCCCACTGCATGTGCAATATCAGGCCTTGTGCAGACCATTGCATACATTAAGCTTCCAACTGCTGATGCACATGGAACTTTAGACATATAATCCATGTCTTCTTGGGTCTTTGGGCACATTTCCTTAGTAAGTTTGAAATGGCTAGCAAAAGGTGTACTGACTAGTTTTGCATTGTGCATATTAAATATTTTCAACACATTTTGTATGTATTCATTACGAGACAATGTTAATTTGCGATTTTTCCTGTCTCTAGTTATTCTCATACCAAGGATTTGTTTTGCAGCTCCCAAATCCTTCATTGCAAATGGATTTGCCAATTTTCTTTTGAGCACATTTATTTCCTGCATGTTAGACCCTACAACAAGCATGTCATCCATATACAATAACAATATAATATAGTTGCCATCATTTTGTTTTTTTAGATAAACACAATGATCAGAGTGACATCTAGTATAACCTTGTTCAGACATAAACTTGTCAGATTTTAGATACCACTGCCTTGGAGCTTGTTTTAAGCCATACAATCTCTTCTTCAACCAGCACACTAATTTCTCCTTCCCTTTCACCTCATATCCTTGTGGTTGCTGCATATATATCTCTTCTTCCAAATCCCCATGGAGAAAGGTTGTCTTTACATCTAATTGCTCAAGATGCAAATCTTCAACTGCTACTAGACTTAAAATAGTTCTGATTGAAGTCATTTTAACAACAAGAGAAAATATTTCATCAAAATCAATACCTTTCTTCTGTGCAAACCCCGTCACCACAAGTTTAACTTTGTACCTTTGTTTTCCTCCATCTTCTTCTTTCAGCCTGTAAACCCATTTATTCTTCAATGTAGTTTTTCCTGTAGGCAACTTGACTAAGTCCCAAGTATGGTTATGCATTAAGGAGTCCATCTCTTCTTCCATGGCTAGCTCCCACTTCTTCATGATTTCAACCTGCATTGCTTCTTCATAACATTCGGGTTCACCAGAATCAGTCAAAAATACATAATATAATGAAGGAGAGTATCGTTCAAGGGGAACACTTATCTTGGTAGATCTTCTAACACCAATTGCAGGTGTTTTGGGTGCTTGTTGCTATTGTGGTAGTTGTTGTTGTTGTGGTTGTTGATTATTATTATTTTCAGGCACCTTTACTTTTTCAGTGATCTCATCAAGAACTATGTATTCCTTGTTTTCTTTTTCCTGCCACTGATTCTTATACGAGACCTTTTCATTGAATATTACATCTCTTCTCCTAATGATTTTGTGATTTTCATAATCATATAAGTGATAACTAAAATCATTAACACCATATCCAATAAAGGTACATTTCTTTGATTTTGCCTCAAGCTTTGTTCTATTTTCTTTATTAATATGGACAAAGTCCTCACAGCCAAAAGGCTTTAAAAAGGAGTAGTTTACATTTTTACCTGTCCATGCTTCCTCTGGAACACCACCATCCAAGGAACTTGAAGGCCCTCTATTTATTAGATAAAAAACAGTATGTACAACATATGCCCAAAATTGTAAAGGCAATCCTGCATGTAATCTCATGCACCTTGCATGCTCCATGATTATTCTGTTCATCCTTTCTAGCACACCATTTTCTTGTGGTGTTCTTGGAACTGTCTTCTCTCTGTGAATTCCATACTCTGAACAGTACCTATCAAAATCTTTGCTGCAATATTCACCTCAATTGTTTGATCTGAGACACTTCAATTTCTTTCCTGTCTCAATCTCAACCAAAGCTTTCCATTTCTTGAAAGTATCAAATACATCAGATTTATTCTTAATA
>APFE030500620.1:22496-37185 GCA_000404065.3 Pinus taeda | reverse complement strand
TCTTGTTTGTCACTAGAAAGTCTTAGGCTTCTAGGGAGGTTGGTTTTGTCCGCAAGATTAAGTCTTTCCGCATGACAGTACCTATTAATATGTGGATTTGATGGCTGATATCTCACTGTTATTTTCATGGTTTAATGTTGGTTATAAGCATGGTTATGTGACTGGTTATTTTCATGGTTATTTCATGTATTTACTTGTAACTAAAATGATAATGGATGCAAGACCTAATTGATGTCATAACAGTTCAAGGCAGAAGGTGGTGATCCTTCTTGTCATGTCTTGTAAGTGTTTTTAATCATTCATGCGTTGTCTTGTATCCTAGACTTATAGATTGTATTGATGATAAGTGTTTGACAGAATATCAGTCCCATTTGGGGAAGCTCAGGACTAGTCTTGGCGTTAGTTTTTGGTTTATTAGTCTTGTCATCATGTGTTTAATATTGGATTCCAGAAGTTACAACAAATTTTGGGCAATGGCTAGAATTCTGGGATTGAAAAGTGCCTTAAATCCCATGGAATTTGGCACAAGTATGCTGGAAATAGGCCCTATACTCAGGCATGCAAACTTGTGGGAGCATCCAGATCTATTTGGACATTGGAATTCCCATAGCATAGTAGCGTCCAAAGGTTTAATAGGTTAAAAATTTAGTGGGACCGGGGGCATGTTGTTGTTGCTGATGTGGAAGGTATGTTTGATGTGTTTTTGTTGATTCCACTTCCTTAAGGACACCTAGGAGGCTGAATCATATCATAGTAGCCTCGCGTCACATGTTTACCCTGGTTGGTTGGTTACCTATGTAGATATAGGAGGAAGGTGCAATAGAGTGGTATCAAAGTGGGTGTCACTCTCTTTGGGTAATATCTGATACTGTAGAGTGGTATTAGAGCATGGTTCACCCCTCAGACTAGATGGGCCATGTGTTGGTCATGCATTAATTTCAATTACATATGGTGTTTTCTAGTCCAAATGCGTGTTGCATTTACATGGTGTTGATCATGGTTGTAGTGATGTCACCATGTGAATATTGAGGGTGTTGTTGTGGGATGTGTCGGCATGAGTTTATTGTTGTATATGAATTTGTTATGCATGTATATTAGGTCAGACATGCATTTTGAGGTCATTGTATGCAAATAGGTTATCATGATGTTGTTGGTTGTTATGATGCCGAGTTGTTGGCTTAGATAGAGAAGGAGATGTAGATATGTAAAGTGAATTTGCAGCATTTGACCTCGAGGCAAGAACATGTCGTCATATAGGTTTGTATGTTGGGCATGTAGGTATGTAGGCTAAGGATTGTTATATGCATTATGGTTATGTTAATTACTTTCATTCTATTGATGTTATGGTTACATATGTGATAGATTCTAGTTGATTAGTGTAGTCATATACACATGCCAGATAATCATGAGTGGTAGTAACATGTGGTTGTATGCATTTATTTTGTTGTTTTATGTTAGATAACTTGATGATTATGTTATATGTTGTTGATGAGTATGTTATAGGTTAACGTTTTGTTGCTATATGATAGTAACTTGATGATTAGGGTTATTACATTAAGGTCTTGATGTTATATGTATCATGCTAAATTGGATTAGCTTATGCAGATGGTTAGGGTTATGACATTTTGGTGTGAGTCGGCTTATTTGTGAAATTGTGTTGTACTAATCTAGATTGATCGTACATATGTGATTGATATGAATAAATGAAAAATGTTTATGAGTTTAAGATGTGAACATGGTAGCTAGTGACTATTATGGATATCATGACCTTTTTTGTTTTGAGTTGATATGTCGTGAAGTTATATCATGCTAATTTGGATTGATTGTACAAAAAATATAGCCTCCCCTGAGATACATTAAGGTATGAGCTTGCTTATTTCATCTACTTTGTGCTTGAATGTTTGATTATGTCTTTTTTTAGTGTTTGAGTGTTGGTGTCTATTATGTCGGCTATCTGTTGTTTGAATGCTTGATTACTCAGAGGATATGAGTATGTGTCTGTAAGATTGCTTGAATGAACAATCTTGTTTTAAGATGATTGTACTAACACACATGTGTTGAGACTCCTTACATGTATTTGAGTGTAATAGGTGGTAGTTGTAGTATTATGTCTAATTACTATGAGTTGACTATGAATTATGACATGATTGCTAGTCTTGATAAAGGTTGATTTCAAATTGACAGATATGATTGTTTTGATATTTGGAACATGTGTTTGACACATGTAAATAGTGCATGAATCACTATTGGTATTAGCATGACAAGGTAATATTTGATATGTTTATATAACTAATAGTTGGGTGATGTGACAATGCATAGTAACCCTCAATTGCAGCAAGGAAAAGCTCAAAGAAAGGAATTGGGAAAGAATTCTTTCAGAAATGTTTGGAAACCCTAATTCCAAAAAAATGAGTGCTTTACATACAAGAATTCTTCTCAACCTTAATCTTGTCTGACATTATGTGGACATGTGATAGATTCATGAACTTGTATTTGACAGGTATATTAGCTAGTCTCTAGTTATAGGTGGATCAGTCAAGGGAATTGGAGTCCCTTGAAAGATGGTGTGGATGTGTTCAGTTGCAAGAAATGTTCTTAAACAACAAGGTAAGGTAACCAGTCTATTGTTATGTTTATTTATGCACTAAAAGTTATGTGTTGATGGAAGTATGATGGAAGGGATTGCAAGGAAATGAGGATGCCATGAAATCTGGAAGAAGGCTTAGGTTGAGCTTTCCCTTGGAAGTGTTGGGAACCATGGGGATTGAGGTATGGTGTTTGTTTTTAGTCTTGTGCCTTTTATTTTTTGGTGATTTGTTGTGTTTGATTTTGTTTTTTTTGCGTCTTGTGCATGAACATGCCACCTTGTTTGTGGTGTCATATTATTGTCGGTTTGCCATGGTTTTCTTCTTGTTTTCTTCTTGTCTTGCCTTTTATGTTTTGAGTCTTGGGAATTGGTTGGGAAAGAGGAAAGTTGATGGAGTTGAGGGAGAGCTAAATGAAGCCTTGTAGGTAATGAAAGACTTGGATGAAACTCGGTGCATGTTTAAGGGTAGTTGAAGGCAAGAGTATGACAACCAGTTGGACTAGTTGGGTCCATTGGTGTAAATGGAAGATGGCAGGAAAATTATGGGAAAGGTAATCAAGAAAGGTAAGATGAATGGATTTGAGGCATCATATGACTTGGCTATGTTGGGTACTGTTGTTCTCGATGTTGCACATGTGTTGCATGAATAAAGGAAGTTCTCTTAACCTTGACCTTGATATCTAGTAATTATGTTGTGATCATGATTGCTTTATGCTAATATTTATATGCATATATGTATGTATGTACATTTTTATCTAACAGGATCATTAGGGATCATGGTTGTTTAATGATTAATATATATATATATATATATATATATATATATATATATTATTATATATATATAATATATATAATATATATATATATATATATATATATATAATATATATAATATATATAATATATATATATATATATATATATATATATATCGTTGTTTGATAGGGTTGTCAGGAGTCATTCTTGTGGAGGCATGATTGCTTATGCAGGTGAATCACACGTAGATATTCCTGGTTCATGAAGAATCAAGTGGGAAGAGTAGTCTGACATATCTATGAGGTAAGTATCACATGGATATGAATTGACATTTTGTGATTATACTATGTTTATGTTTATTTTATGGACAGACCAATGTCGAGAGATACATCAGCGAAATGAAAACAATGTGATGCACGACATGCTAGGATAAGTGTGGATGGCAGAGAGACATGAGAATCAAGGTTTCTTGGTAGAGACTGTGTGGTAATATTGTTGTGCATATATTGTATATGTTGTACATGTTTCATTTGTGATGTTGTGCACATGTGGTGTTGTATATATATAGTGTGTGTACATGTTGTTATGCAATATTATCTATAGTGTGGTATAGATAGCGATGTGTGAATATTACATATGCAATGTTGGGCATAAATGGTGCTATTTACATGTTGGATATGCAACATTGTGTGCATATGGTGTTGTGCGCATGTTGGATAGGCAATGCTATGTACAAATGATGTTATGTACATGTTGTATATGTAGTGCTATGTACATGTGGTGTTGTGTTCATGTTGTACATGTGGTGCTGTGTACATGTTGTACATATGGTGTTGTGTGCAGATGGTGTTGTGTACATGTCATGCATATGGTACTGTGTACATGTGGTGTTGTGTACATGTCATGCATGTGGTGCTGTGTACGTCTATCATTGTGTATACAGTATATAGGTGGTACAATGTACATGTGGCATTGTGTACACGTTGTACAGGTGGTGTCATATACAAGTGATATTGTGTACACATTATGCAGGTGGTCTTGTGTATAGGTGGTACTCTGTACATGTTGTACATGCGGTATTAGGTGCATGTCGTACATGTTGTGTTGTGTACATGTAGTATTATGTATGTGCATGGTGTAGTCATGGTATCATGACATGTGTATTTGTTGTGTTGTACTCTGTGTACGCATATGTATTGTGTTTTCCATTGAGTGTAGGTGTATGTATTGTGTTGTGTTGTACACTGCGTGTAGGTGTATGCATTGCATGTTAGGTATAGGTGCATGTATTACATGGTGTTGTATGTCGTGTGGGGTTGTATGTGTGTTATGCACACTATGTGTATGTGCACATGGTTAAGGAGAAGGCATTGGGTGTTTGTCAGGTGTGGAAACCGATCTGGAGTGCATACGGAATAAAAACAAAGGTAGAAGCTAAGGATTGATTAAAGGATAAGTATCAACATTTTATTTCAATTTTATTATGCGTGTGAATTATGATTTTGGTTGATGATGGTTACATGTGATTTATGATTTTGAACTATGATGGTTGTGTTTTGAGCTAGCCTAATGTGATATATTTATACCTGATGATTTGGTCAATGATGCTAGTTTGACTTGTTGTGACATGAACTAAAGAGGATTTAAAATGTATCTTATTGATGAGCTACCAATGAGATACGATTTGAAGTTTTTTTAATTTATTTTAATCTAATGGAAGTTATGTGCTTGGTACAGGAAGCATGGAAATTCCCAATCGGGTGGTTGAAATTTACTGCAAGCATTAGCAGCAACAACAAAAGGAATTAGAACTTGCAGCAGTATGATGGTAAAGCACTTTAGGAGTAGGGCCATTGTGGGACATTGGTACCCAATAGCGCCCATTGATTTCCATAATCATGCTATGACTTGTATGATGGTTTTGAGGTAGGTATATGCCTTGGATGTTGACATTCCTATAAGAGGAAGCCTTGCCAAGGGATGGATCGCTCAGGATAGGGAATGTCGGGGAACTTGGAAGGTGAGTGACTACATAGAAGGGGGTGACCAGAATTCCCGAGGGACTGTGTAGTAGAGAAGGGAAGTCTAGGGATATATTTGTTTTGGTCATGAGCATTTCCAAATGGAACCAAATGCACATTGGGAGTGCATCGTGGAATAATGAGTTAGTAAATGTTCGTTAAGAGGACAAGTGGTGCATGATTATAGCACTAGACATTGGATGCAGTTTAACTGTGGTAGTGGATTATGGACTTCCTGGGAAGGAGGTGAATCTCGATACTACTTTTGAGGGTGGAGGTGTGAGCCTCTAGATTCCCTTGTTGCAGATGGAGGCATCGTATCCTTTCATTTGTTTCTTTAGAAAATGTGCATATGTGTATATGTCTTTATTGTAAATACCATAATGAGGTATGTTATAAATCTCCAGTAAGAGGTATGGCTTTTATTTCGTCATGTTGTCATGATGTTTTTCTTTTGAGTAGGTCTTTCATTATAATACTGCAACGAGCTAAGTTATAGAGGTCCATGGGTATTATGTTTGCAAAACAAGACCATGGGTAAGGGACACTTATTCCAAGATGAATGTTGGGCAAAGATATCCTAATGAGCATCATTGGATGTGTTTATGGCTAAGGAAATTGGCAAGGCATAGGAAAAGTCATTAAAGAGGCAAAAATACATTTTTGGCACATTTATTTATGAAAATAAAGAAAATTAGGAGAAAAGGAAGGTGAAAGGTCACAAGTTTCATATGAGGAGGAAAATAATGGAAATTGAAGAAAATAAAGGCCTCATTGATAAAAAGGCTTCTGAGGATCAGTTGGCAGGGTTGGTCAGTGCTAAGCTTGGTCAATTTTTGGAGCTCTCTCATTATTCTCTCTTTCACACACACTCTTGGAAACTTCTAATTTTCTTGGAGCACTCTAGATTTGGAGCAAGGAAGGAAAGAAAGGATCAAGCAAGGAAGAGTAGAGTTAGGAAATTTCAGAAGGAATACTTGTAGGTAACATATTGCATTTGTGATTTCCTAGCTAGTTTTGACATGCATGGCTTTGCATGTTGGTGTATGGTTCTCTTGTTGTTGGTGGCATGGTTTTGCTAGGTTATGACAGTGGATTTAAGCTTATCCTTTCCCTTTCCAGATGCCATGGTGTGTTGGGATGCTGATTTCAGTTTTGAGATTTGGAATTTCTGGATGGATTTTGGAATCTAGGGAAAAGATGTTCTCAAGTTTCATTCCTAAAGGCTTAGGAATCCCTTGACTAATTTTTTCAGGATACATAGTAAAGCCTGAGGGAGATGTCTTGGTTTAGGGCCTAGTTATTCGGGATTGGATTGTGGTAAAGGTTGAGAGATAAGGAGATGAAAAAACTCCTCAAGGATAGTGATGGATTCTAGATGGCATTCCAAGTTCATTTTGGTTTTGTGATTAGAGAACTGGTTTTGATGAGATCATGGTTTTGTGAGGTTGGAGGTGTTTTGACCTCTGGATTCCCTTAGTTGTTTTTGGATTGGTTTATCCATGAGATCCCACATTCATGCTTGGAATATGGCACACAGATGACTGGATGGAAGAAAGATTTGGTTTAGTGTTGGCTTTAGTTTGGGATGACCGATGTTCAAATTTTACTGCATAATAACAAAACCCTCAATCACTAGCCCTTTTGGCAACGACCTGCAAGAAGATTGCAGTCTCACCCAAAGTGATTATGGGAGGATGAAAAACCAAGTTTCTGTAGCCTTGAGGGATGATGGGATGTGGTATTTTTATGTTCTTTTATCCTTAACATACATTTATTACTTCACAGAGTTCGATTATCTACTTAACCATGCCATTAGCAATCATAACAATACTACGCGAAAGTAAAATATAACCAAAATACTGGACAAAAAGCACAAGATACACAATAATAATACACAATTTATGTCCATAAAAATTTACTTCTTATATTAATTCTTTGAAACAACGTACAAATCCTTGATGTGCACACCCAACTGTAGGTGTCTGCGTGCTGAACTGCAAACTTTAGGTCTTCACACACTCATCTGCAGAGCCTTTCCTTCAAGACCAAAAATAGATTACAGATATATTTCCTTATGCTTCTATCATCATTATCTTATTCCTTCATTACTTTGACTTACATATTTTCTCCTATACATGTATCATCAAAATACCATGGTCCTCCTAAAAACAATCAACTATTGCCCAAACCCGTTACAAAAGAAGGGACTTCGACCCACCCCAAAGTCCCTAAAACATCACGTGGTACATAGCTCCACACTACCACGAACTCCACTAAAATGTGGAGTTTTGACCAAAACTTGGGGCAAGTTGGGCTACGCCTAACAAGCCCCCAACACTCACATGTGATTCGTCCCAACTCACTCAGTTGTTTTTCATAGAATCTTTGTTGTGATGTTGTTGTAGGTGATGTTGTACCACTATAATATCTCTATTGCCTGCTTTTCTTCTCTGCACACTTCTTCCAGTAGTGCCTTTGTCACTAGTCCTGCTGTTTGCTGCAACACTACCTATTCCTTTTGTCAAAGATCCTGGAGCTTCCCATCCACTTCCTGTGATAGCTGGAGAGCCTCATCTTGCCATGATTGAGTTCTTTCCATAAAAAAATTCTCTTCCCTTCAGATTTCTTCGATCTGTTTATGAAGTGCCTTCGCTTCACTAATTCTGGCGAGCTTCTATGAGACTGGAAAGGTCTTTGTAGTTTCCTTAATCTTTTCTAGTTGCTTCTGCTTCTTCTGGATGTCATCTTCTATCCTTTGTACATTTGGATCTTCTTGCAGCAAAGTCCAAATCTGCATGGTCTCATCTAATAATTTTCCACACTCTGCCACTATCTCAAAGATGTGTGTCGCTGCATTCTTTAGGTTGATCTCCCTTTGTTAGCATAATTCTGGTGGCGTGGATGGCTACAACTTCATTTGCAGCTCACTAACCTTTACTTCATATTAGAACTGCACATTTGTGATCTTCTTATTTGTTTCCTTGACTGCAAGGCTTAGCTTCATCACCTTATCTTCTACTGATTCCTCCTCACATACATCCATGTCCGGAACTTCCTTACAAGTGGCTTTGACCACCTCTTTCAATCTCTGCTGTTATAGCTCTTCCTGAAGCTTATCCTTGATGGCTTGGTTGAGTTGTTTCTTTAGCGTAACACACTCTTGTTCTATGTGAATATTTAACTATAATGTGTGCTATTCGTGCTCCTTTAGCTCATTTGTGATGCCTTGGTGCATTTCATGTAATATCAGAATGGGCATTGATGCCATTTTCATATTGACATGATCCCAACCTTTTGCTTATTGCTTGACTTATGTGGATTCAAAATGTAGAGCTTTGGCTGGTATCTTCATTATCCTCATCCCAAATTTTGTCTCTATTAGTCTTTCTGGATGGAGGTTTTGGCCTATCTGTGCTGGTTGTTTGGATGTTTGTGCCAATATTTTTAATTCTTCAATACTATGCTCAACACCTATCAGGAGCGCGTCGTAGCAATCCTCTATTTTGTTCCATGACTTCGCTGTAACTTCTTGAATTTTCACCCCAATTTCATCTATGTCCCCATCAGTCAGAACCAATGGTATTGCACCCTTGAACTTATCTTCTTTCTACTTCTTTCTGTTCCTCAATAAAGTTCCACTCCGCATCTTCTACTTTCATTTTTCTACCATTGTCTGCTCCCTAGCATGTTCTTCATCATGCTCCTGCTCTTGTTCTTTTTCTTGTTCATTCTTGTATTTTTATTTTCCACTTGGTTCCCCATGCTGTAAAGTTTCTTCCTTTGTTTCACTTTCTCCTACATATTTGTTCATTGCATTCATCCATTCCATGGGCCATTGCTGTATTAATGTCAAAAGATCATCTTCGGTGACTAAATATGGTAGAGGATGCCATGTCTTCATTATATCCTTTCGAGCCTATGTGTAGATCCTATGAAAGCCTTCTTTGAACTGCAAAACAGACTTATATTGTTGGTACAAGCTTGTTGACAATCTAGGGCGTTGATTTACCACCATGTGTAAATCCATGTGATACAAGACAAAGAATATTATGTTCTCTTGTGCTCGTGATGTCTCCTTGGTATACTAGAGTGATGCATACCATGCGGCCTGACAATGTTCTTCTTCTACTAGAGGAAACTGTGTATCCTCAAACTCCTTCCATGCTAATAAGCCTATGATCAAAATCAACCATGCGTAATGAAAGGTCTTACCTTCCTCTTGGGCTTCTTGGTAATCTTGTAGGAATTCTCTACGTAGATATTTGGCCCAATTTTACTCGACCCTGTTGCTGCACTACATAGCTAAGGAAATAATTGTTACGAGGACTTCATTGGCTGAGAAATTTTGCATAATCTTCCTAGCTAAGATATGTGTGGCGAAGTGTACTCCTTGATCATCGATGGAATTTATGTCGTAGCCTTGCATTTTCTTAACCAAGCCGAACTTGTCCTTCATGCTTTGTGGTATCGCTCTATCCTAATCCTTACCCATGAACTCTTCGATGGGGTCACTTCCTTATTATGACAACCTGGTAATCTGTGATATTAGCATCTCATCAATGGGGATCCTCTTTCCCAACTAGAGGCATCCTTCGTGCACTAGCATGAGAAATTGCCTTACAGAGGCTGTGTTAGTTGTACTTCTATTGAAGTGCGGCACAATCGACATGTTTATTAAGCCTGAGCACTCCAACCCTTATTCTCATTGACGTGGTTCAAATCTTGTTACTTTGATTTCTGGGTAATGGGCCTTGCTAGGGCCTAAATCTACCTCAGGCTGAGAAGGTAGGTCTAGGGTAACATCAAACCACTCTTAACCTGGCAGCTAGCCCTACCAGGTCGAGAGAGGGCTCTCTCCTTGTCAATATCAGGAAAATATAGCAAATGAGGTTTGAGATGACTTATGTAAAGACTAATTTTAGGTTAGGTATATGCTCAGAGGGGTTTGATTGAGTTTTATGTTGGTTTGCTGGATAAAAAGTGAAAGGCAGTTTTAGGTTTGGGAATGGACTCAGTCTTGCAGAGGTTTCTGTGGGGCAAGGTAGGAAAATGTTTTAGTACTTTGAAAGAAGTGAAATGGAGAGTATTAATACTGGATAGGAGTTAAACAGGGCATGAAAGTATCAGGAATCCTCTTCAAATAGTTAAAAACATGTAAAACCAAATAAACCCTAAGGTAGAGCACTGCAACATCAATGAATTCCAACTTATACTTGATTCATTTAGTTAAGTTGAAAAGAGAGAGATAATGGCACACATAAACACATGATAAACTTGAATCGCAGAAGGAAAAACAATACTAAATCACCTTGCCACAAGAATCCCCCAAAATGTTGCAAACCCTGGTCTATTTCCTTGCCAAACTGCAGAGATGAATGTACAATGATGCGCAAAGCTTTCACAAGAGTCCAACCTTTGAAAATGACTGAAAAAACACATGATATAGACCTCCAAACCACCTGTGCTATCCATCAGGGGTCGAATCCATGAGAAGAGGGGTGGTTTCAACCATATCTAAACTAGGAACACAAAAATAGGCAGTGGAACAACTTGCCTCTAAAACCTAGGAAATTGATTCATTCAACTCCAAACCACCTACAACTGATGTATCTACCTTATCAAGTCAATTTTTATCATTTTTACATCATAGTACATCAATTTACATCATGTCAACTCATGAATTTGACCATAAGAGAGAAAAATTAAAACTAGAAGAAAACTAGGAGAAAAATAGAGTTTTTGAGCAAAATTGGCACTTTTTCATCTTGTGCATAGCGCCACTTTTTCTATGCGTAGCACTTTTTCCCAACTGAATTTGGAGGCCTTCCCCTTCACCAAATTTTCTCCAAGTTGGCTTGTTGGGAAGATCTATCTGTATAATTTCTAGGACAAGTGGAATTTTTGAATTTGGTGCCCATTTGCCCCTCAAAATCAGTTCTCCCAACAATGCTTCTTGTGCGGCCAAAACGTGGCAGAGAGGGCATTTTTGAGATGTTTTTGGCCCTTTATGTGACCCAAAACTTGTCAAAATTTCCTAGTAATTTCTGGGCATGCACAATTTTTCATGAGGAATCCAAAGATGCAAAGTTTTCCTCCAGAGGAGGTCCCTATCAAAAGCGAGCACCAGGTGGCGCTATGCACCTGCCAGAAAAACCTGTTTTTCCTTGGAAAATTAAAAATTGTCAAAAAGTTTGCCAAATTTATTGAAATTTGGCATGAGTGTTCTGCATCAAGTACTATGTTGGGCCAATGAAGCTTCATCCCAGATCTTGAGCTTATCTTGCTCTTTCTTGCTCCTCAAAGTCTTCTTCAACTTGGCTTTTAGGCACCTTATCCTAGTTTTGCAAATTTTGTTTCGTGTCAAATAGTGATAAGCCATGTGCTGCAACATCTTTTTCTCCTTATTGGCTTTCTTAAGTAGCTTCTCCAGTGCATATTTTCTCTCTCTAGCCAATATTCCTGGTCAGCATCAATGTCTTGCTCGAGGGGTGTCAATTTGATTTTCTTTCTTTTTGCTACTTGCATGTTTTCCCTTATGGTTTGTAGCTCCATGATTGTCTGTTTATCCTCCAACTGCTTGTTTCGTTGCTCAAGGTAATTGATGATCCACTTAGCCCTTTCAATGTTAAGAGATAAGGCATGGATTTTAGCTTCTTATTCTTTGATGATCTCCTTGAGTCTTGAGCTTTGGGAGCCCAAATCAGTATCCTCATCCTGAATCAAAATAAAATCTCTCTCCTGACCTTTAGAAGGCCCTTCCTCATGCAATGGTTGCTTCCCTTTATCCTGTACCTGCTCTGCTCAAGAATAAGGCAAAGCCCCTTTCACCCCGGGTGAAGATAGCATTTTCCTGTTGCCTGGTGAAGGAAACAAGACCCCTTCAACTGTAGGGAGAGATAGTACTCGTTTGGCAGCTGCAAATAATCTCCTTGTGCCTTTTTCATAAGTGACAAATATTGGCACACCAGTAGCTTGAGTCTCATGAACCTCTGGTTGATTTTAAGGCCCTCCTTCCTCTTGAAACATTGATGGGGTCACTTGAAGGATTTTGAAAAGCTCATGTGAAATGAAAGTATCCCATGAAACATTCAACAAACTCAGCTGATGAAAAACGACAATCTTGATCAATGAAAAATAATAAATGCTATTGAATTGTTGATGAAGAGGTTTTCTTTGCACTAATGTAGCCATTTTCTCAATGTTTTGGCATGTGAAATAAGGGAGGTTCATCATCCTCACTCTAGTGAAATGCATCAATAATCTAACATGATAAGTGTACAAGTGAGAAAATCTCCTTTCACAGCTGAAGTATTTGATAATGAGCTTCATGAGTGGAGCATAAGTGTCTTGTAGGTGTCTGAAAGGAAAGACCCTACTGATTTGCTTTTGATAACTAGCCTTGATATAAGGCTCATAATGCTCTTTGCCCACAAGTTGTTCTTTGTTCCACTGTTCACCTACATTTGGAATCCTAGTTGCTTTAGCTATAGTTTCAGGTGTTAAAGTGAAGGAAACACCTACTAAGTTCACTTGGCCATTGCGAGGATGAAGGACAAATAGTCTGGCAAGTTCATGGTGGTATGGTATTTCACCCTTTCCACCATCTCACAAAACTAGTAGCAAGACTGATGTTTGAAGCATGTTACTACAAGGGGACAAGCCAATAACTCTATGAGTGTGGTGGGCTCCTCCCAGATGTGTTTTCCTCCCTTATGTGGTTTTCTTGGTGCCTGAATCTCTTGGGAGGAATCACTCATAGTTTCCTCATCCCTTTCATAAGCTGAATATGTTTCCATATTTGCCACTGTATGGTGCAAAATGATGAGTATGAAGAGATTTTATTTCAATAATAGGTGACTATTTTTTTCTTCTTTGGGATTTGATGAATGGGACAGATGAGTGGAAGGTTTTGCTAATGTTTTTAGGTTTATTAGGGAGTGATAGGGTTTTTGGAATGAAGATTAGGGTTTGGGGAATAGTGGGAATTAGGTGTTAGGGTTTTAGGGTTTGGGGATAGAGGGTAGGATAAGTGTCAGTGAGAGAGGGACATGGGAAGAAAGTGTAAGGAAATGTAGTGAGGAGCAAAGTATGCAAAGGAGTAAACAAACAACCAGAATGACAAAAACTGCAAAACCCTAAGCAATTTTGCAATATAACTGTGCAACAATTTAGGGTTTGAATTTTCACCTTTCAAAACACCATCAAGGATGACTAAATCTCTTTTTATGGCAAATGGATGGGTTTACTTACTTGAAGGGATGGTATTAGCAAAATTTGGAGCTTTAGAAGGTCGATTGAAAGAGTTTTTGGCTTGGAAGAATGGTGTTCCGCGCCAACACCCAAGTGCGTTGCGCCCATTCAAAACTGTATGTGAATCCTGCGCCTGGTGCACCGCGTCGGGCAGGTGCGCGCCACCAAGAAGAAATTTGAAAATTGTTGCAATTTCCCTCTGATTACCTCAAAACGTGATTTTTTCCTTGTTCTCTCTCACTTTTAGCACAAATGAAGTCTTCAACACAAATGATCCCTTTATATACTTTTGACTTTAATTTTTCATTTAGAAAACCCACTTTCTAAAGTTTTCCTTTTCACTTTGTTCTTTAAAAAACTCTGTTTTGCATTTTGGCTCTCTTTTTGTCATTTGATGGACTAATGCTTGGATTTTCTTGTCTCTTTGCAGTAGCTGGAGTGTTGGAGTTTGGCAAGGTGACCCAAGGCTGCAAATGATTCTTTATTACATATGAAAACATTAAAATTACATGAAATTTTTACATGGAATGGAAAAACCCCGTTTTCACCTTGTTAGCACCCAAATCCTCCTTATGCTGAAGGAAGGCAAAATTCAGGGTAACCACAAATCACGCTCAGTCTGGTAGCTAGCCCTACCAGAACAGGAGAGGGCTCTCTCCGAGTCACGCTCAGCGAATAAGTAAACGAAATGGTCTAAGTTGAATTATAGTGAAATATTGATCTTAGGCTAGTAAGTAAATATGGATACAAGAAGCAATTTTTTTATGAATGACTGAGTTTCTGGGATGGTATGGGACCAACAGACAACAATGAGCAGAGAATTTAATTCAAAGGCACATATTACTTCGTGAGGCAAGACAGGCGGAAAGTTTAGTAATTTAGTTTTAAATAACGTGGAATGGAGAGATTGCTTAGGAGGGTGAAAAGGGCATAAGTACATGAATCCTTTTCAACAGAAGAAAAACACACAACGTGAAACTTTCCCACAGGCAGAGCAATGAAAATGAATTCTACCTTATCTTACTCAGAAAATTTCACTGGAAATGAATATGAATGAACTATGAAACAT
>APFE030500620.1:820-18284 GCA_000404065.3 Pinus taeda | reverse complement strand
AAAAAACTCACTTTCTAAAGTTTTTCTTTTCACTTTGTTCTTTAAAAAGCTATATTTTGCAGTTTGGCTCTCTTTTTGTCATTTGATGGACTAATGCTTGGATTTTCTTGTCTCTTTTGCAGGAGCTAGAGTGCAGAAGTTTGGCAAGGTGACCCAGGGCTGCAGATGATGCTTATTACATATGAAAACAATAAAATTACATAAAATTTGTACAAGAAATGGAAAAACCCCGTTTTCACCTCAAAACAGAGTTTTGAGGTAAAAACCCTTTATGGAGAAAATCATCAGTAGAATTTGTGATTTTATGAACTTATTAAACATCCTCATGTGCTTGCTGACCTCTTATTGAGCTTTTGAAGACCATGGTGACAAAACCCTAGACCTATTGAGACTTGAAAACCCTAAAATGACTACTGCAAATGAAATGAAATAAAAATTATAGCAGATGAAAAGCATGAGGGAAATTTGACAAAGAACCACTACCATCAGATGATCCATGACCTAATGGAGTGCAACTGATCGGATGAGACACCTAATATGCATGCAAAAAGAGAAATTTTGATCACTAATGGAGGGATGAAGATACCGACACTAATAGACCTTCTTCAGGTACCTTCTTGGTGCAAACTATGGGTATTTGTTACGGTCATTGAAGTCATTATCCTTGAAATTCAACTCTGGGATTGTTCCAAGAAATTCTCCTTCAAATAGTATTTTCTCTGGTAGCAATGATGTAAATGTGCCATACTTCGCATCCTTGGAGTCTTTGACTAGTTTGGTGTTGGGTTTCCTAGGTGGTAAATATGATAACAGTGGAGATAGAATTACTACGCTCCCTATCACCATCTGTGGTTTTTCTAATTCTTCTTCGTTGTCTCTTACAGGTTAGGCTTCTGGCTACAGTTCAACAAGATTCTTAGTCTTCTTATCTTGCTTCTTATTTGTTATCTTCTCTAGAGTCAATTCTTCCTTAGCGATCTTCGCTGTGAGAGGGACAATGTTGCGGGTGAACTAGATGGTGCTATAACTTCCATAATTCCCTGTATACCTCTCTCTTTGAATATGCGGGTGAGATCTTCAATGTTCATGTAGTAGCACGACTTCTACAATTTCTCAATACTTAGTGATTTTTGAGCTCTGAGACAACAAAGTGCCAAAATATTTGTGAGATGTGGCCTTTTATAGCACTCCTGATATTCTAACCCCATCATTGTCCTAGATATTTCTCAGATTTTGTTTACTAACTGCATATCTATCCTTAGATCCTTGCCAACATGTCTCCATAAATGCAATTTTATGCTCCTCGAATGACCAGTTTCTTTCTAACGGTCATATTTCCAGTGAACTTCGACACACCTTTCATTGTAGTGAACAATCCTTCTTGCGACACAATTCTTATGAACTATGACATACTCCTGACTATCGTAAAGTAACCTTCCTATGTCGTAGCTATTTTCTACAATGTACTTTATAGTCCAGTTCCCATTTTCAACTACAGGTGGCACTAAGACTTTACTCCTTTCTTTTTAGAGGGAAGCTACCATGGTAGGGTTATCCCTATACAGTTTCAACTTGCTGCCATTCACCTTCCCTAGTATCAATTCTCCATTCAACTTCACCAACTTAATTGTGCCTCCATCCGTGATATGCTTAATTATATAGGGTCCTAACCAATGCATCTTAAACTTTCCTAGGAACTTCGTAAATTTATTGTCATACAGAAGGACACAATCTCCTTCCTGGAATGTATTCTACTTGATATGTCAGTCGTGCCAAACTATTCCTCTTGATTTTTTTACGTGTTGATGAAATCCTAATACAGATATCTCTTCCTCTAATGTGAGAAACTGTGCCATTCTTTCCTCCATTATGTCAGAGTCAGCCATGTATGTAAACGTTACAATCCTTAAACTTGACACAATATACTCCATGGGGCGCTCTTCTGAATTATTCAATCAACACTTGAATGGTCTTATTCAGGAAATGTGATCCTTGATCACTCATCAAGACCTTTGGACACCCAAATATGGACAAAATATACTCAAAAATGAACTTCACAATAGTTTCTGTGCTTCAATCCCTTACTTCTTGTGCCTCATCTCACCTTGTAAAATAATCAATTGTTGTGATTATACACCTCACACCAGTCTTCTTCCTAGGTGGGTTGATTGGTCCAACGAAATTAGTGGCCCATTTGTCGAAGGCCTGCAATGTCACCTGTGGCACCAATGGCATTTCATCCCTCCTTGATGGCTTCTGAGTTCTCTGACATACATCACATGATTGAAAATACTCCTTTGCATCCTTGTGTAGTGTGGCCACCATAATATTTCTCTTAAGACCTTTTACACAATAGCCTTTGTTGCATAATGTCCACCAACTATGCCTCCATGAGCTTCTGCCAAAATAGTTGATCTAAAAATGGGGCTCTTAGGCTTCTTTTCTAACTTAAAAGAACCTCTCCTAATTCCAAAGCTTTAAATTTTCCCAAGTCTAAATGATTAACCAATGAGGAAATAAGAAATGCTTGAAAATATAGGTGTATGCTTGTATTTGTTTCTTTTACTATTGAGTTCTTATGTTCATTTGCTTATGTTGATGTGAAAGACAAACAAAAGTAAATAAAGCAGCAATTCAACAAACCCATAAGACAACAGTACAATATTGAGTTCACCCTAATATCTTGGGCTACGTCTCCTTGAGCTCTAATCAACTCGATTAGGCTCTCTGGGATTATGGCTTCAATTCTTTTATAAGTGCTACACTTAACTCCATTGGTTTACAACTGAACCAATGGGCTTAGAATGCCATCTTACCCCTAGTTGTCCTTTCTCTATAGACGGATCTAGGCTTCTCTGGACTTGAATCCTTCAGTCAGTGCTCTGAGCTCTCGAGCTTTTGGCTTCTCTGACTCCCTTAGAATTCTGCATTTATCTCTGGAACTCCTACTCATGTCTTCATCACACCTTAGACAACCAGCCACAGCTCGATCATTCGATCTCCTGCGCTGCAACTTCACTATAGCCTCATGGCTCTTTAGAGGTCTATTAGAGCTCTCTTGCTCTATGGCTCTACCTCCAACCTCTGGTGGCTCTACCTATTATAGTGAGCTCAATTTGAGTCTCACACAACAGATACAATTAGTAGGACTGTACGTGGATCCCCCAAGTCTCCATTTGGAGTACATAGACTCTCTGGAGTACACAGACTCTCCTACTCTATCTTAACCCTGGCTCACTTGCAGCCTTTTCTTCTTCAGGTCAGCTCAGCTCTGGCTTCTCTGCTTCCAGGTCTGTTTTTTTCTTCCTGGGCTCTCTCTCCTCTTTTTTATTCTCTGTCAGTCTATGGCTTTAACACCAATTTGCTTCCTTGTTGTTCATTTCCGCTTGTCTGCTTCTTGGTTCCCTGCCTTTGTCCATTTGAATCCCTTCTTTTAGCGGTTACCGTATCTGCATAATGCCTTATAGGGAGGTGGCCACCTATTCCTTTAATGGATGAGTGTGTCAGGTTCACCAGAAACACTCGATCGTTTGAAACGGTCGTTATTTCTATTTACTCCAAGAATGCCCACAAAACATGAATTTCTGCCAACTCATCGTCCACGTCGGACTTCAAATCTTATCTGCCTCAGCCTATTTCCCTATCTGCTTCTTCGTCATTTATCTAGGGCCTCCAGATCCTACGGTCTCCAACCATATCGCACGGGTAAGTAGCATGCCCTTTACCCATGCAATGAGAGCAGTTTTCTCTCTCATCCATTGGACGTGTGTCACCCATTGTATGGACTCGCGCGGGACTTGGCCGAACCCGCTTACCGCTTGAGGGCCTTCTGATATACTATTAGTTTTAGTGCGGGGCCCACCCTCTAACGGAATCGGCGATTTCCATGCTGTTCTATGCCTTTCCTTATGACTAAGTGCTTGGGGCTTTCCTTGACTGAGGGGGATGCCCTGCGATACGCAATTAGAGCTTTTTGGATTTGACTTCCCGTTTTGCTAGTTTGCGTCAACACGCAGTTACCATGGGCCAACAGTCTGCGCACTTTGACCGAGGGTCCTCGTTGCTCCATGCCCACCACAAATTGCCAATGTTTAGAGGTTATTTCTAATAAGCTCAAAATCCATAGCACTTGGAAACTTTGGTATAAATTATAGAGAGTTCATGAAGACTTCAAGAGTTTTAGGATCCATTTTGGATCACGCCTTTCCACTAAAAGAACTTTTGGTCCACCAAAAGACTGATATATTGATCTGAGCATTGAAATGAGAGTAACAACACCCTCTTCTTTCAGCCTCCCTACACTTGCCTTTGCATAGTGCCTCTGAACCAAACTCTTTGACCGTTCCCTTCTTGGATGGGTTGGTTGTCTCGGGAAGAACTGTTTTCCTCCTTGACTTCATGCAGAACTTCTGCAGTGAAGTTTATAGAAGGTAGTTTGAACTTCTTTGCCTTGATCCTTGATCCCAGGTGGCTCAAACAAATGTGAAGTACATCTGCTCCACAAAAATTCATTTGTACCTGTTTGAAAAGTTGCCGACAATGATTGTTAACAACAATAGGCATACAAACAAGAACTGGATGGACTAACTCCTGCTTCAACAACAAAACAAATTTCACATCTTGTGAACCCTTCCAGGTCTTATATCTACATACAATGATTGACTAGATAACAAGCCAATAAGACATGCCTTCAAAACAAATGACTCTTCAAGTCAAGCATGTAGGAAAAGACCTTTAGGACTATTTTCCAAAAGATGAAACACTTCATTGTTATCTCTATTTTGGAGACCAAGTTAACTTCTCCCAATTCAACACCACATGCATACTTAAAACAAAGTAATCAACCCTGCAAGTTAATTACACATACATGTTCAAATACAAGGAAATCATTGGTATCCTGTGTTCATGCACACCATTCTCATGCATGCTTTCCATCTTTCAACTTTCACTTAAGTACACTGTACTTTCAAAGCTGAAATGAACATACTGTTATAGCAACAAAGTGAGTTTCCTACTCAACATCTTTCCCTTTACCATTTTGGTAAGATCCTGCAACTTGCACTTATTCCACAAAGAAATGCAAACAGATGCATCAATAGACATGCAGTCTTAATTGGATAAGAATTCTAACCATTTCTTATCAATCCATTTCAAAGGCCCCTCCTTTGTTTGCACATCAGCATCAATATGTGAATCATCCTAAAACACATAAAGCATGGAATCTTTACTTCCATCCCTGCCATTTTCTTTTTCCACCTTCTCCTTCAGCTTTGGTGGAAGCATTGTTGGATTTAGTGTCCAACACTTTGCAGCAATATGTCCTTGCTTATGGCAGTAAGTGCACTGCATGTGCATCCTCTCGATAGCATGATTTGCCTTGTCCAATGGACCTTTGGCTTCTTGCTTATTTTCCTTCTTTTGCTTCCTCTATGCGGCCATTTTCTTCCAACATCCAAAAACATCATGGTTATCTAAACCACAAAAGGAACATGCAACTCTTTTCCCATACTTATGTGGAAATTCATCATGCTCTGCAAAATCAAAAGGAATGTGTTTAGAACCATATTTATACCTGCCTCTTTCACCTTTATTGCCTTCATGAGGAGGTGAAGTAAATGAAGAAGCGAATCCCTTTGGAACACCATCAAACTCTTCAAGGTTGTTAGAATCTCCCCAACTCTTTGGTTCAAGTGTGTGCTTCTGAACACCTACATCCTGCAATTGATGTTTCAAGCTATTGCATTCCTCTTGGATGCAACTTTCACACTTTTGAGGTAGAGGACCTGCAATGAAACTCTTTTTTGAAACTATTTCAATGGCCTTCCTGGTAGCTTTGGAACTCTCTCCGTAAGACTATCCATAGCCAAGACTCAAATACTTATGCCTTTCCTCAACCATTATTGGTTCAACAATACCTTGTTCATGCTTTCCCAAGCCCTTTCCTTCATAGCCCATCTTGGACATTAGCTTGGAACCTATGCCTTTAGCATGTTTCTCAAAAGAACCAATACAAGTATTCTTAGAGGAATTTGAGGACAAACTGGAATGGTTTACCTCTTCTTCAAGTTGATACTTGACCAAGGCTTCTTTGGTAATAAAGAGTTGTGACTCCAACTCATGCATCCTTTTTAGGTTCATATTTGCAATATGAAGTTTCCTCTCCATTTCCTGTAACTTGTCAGAAAGCAACTGCTTCTCTTCCTCCACAAAATTCAACTTCTCTCTAAGTATGCTGTTCTTCCTACCATCCTCATACATTTCTCTCACCATATCCATCATGGTGGACAAGTCTTGCTTCATTTCTTCATCAAAGACTCTTGTGAAGAAAGAAGAATTTGAGGACTCACTTGTAGAAGTTGTCGTTATGCCAATGAACAAAAAAACTTCAAACAAGATTAATAAAGAGCTTATTCAAGAAACCTTTTGCAACAAACCTCTTGTGCTTCAAGGATTTCTTTGAGGTCCTTTGGGATAAGAAGAATGCCTTCAACCCTTCTTCCTTCTTGTCCTTCTTGGACAGAGCTATCAATAGCTTTCCCTTCACCTATGCAAACTCAAACAATAGTCAGTCTACAACCAAGCATACAATCAATGAGGCAATCAATCCTTGACTGTCCAAACACCTTTCAGACAAGCAACCTTGGCCCTGTCAATCAAGCATCCTGATACAACCTTCCTTGAAGGAGGGGTTAATCAATCTTAAGCTCTGATACCACCTGCTCTGATACCACCTAATCTGAAAATGGGGCTCTTAGGCTTGCTTCTTGTCTAACTTATAAGAACCTCTCCCACTTCCAAAGCTTTAAATTTTCCCAATTCTAAATGATTAATCAATGTGGAATTAAGAAATGCTTGAAAATATAGGTGTATGCTTGTATTTGTTTCTTTTACTATTGAGTTCTTATGTTCATTTGCTTATGCTGATGTGAAACACAAATAAAAGTAAATAAAGTAGCAATTCAACAAACCCATAAGACAACAATATAATATGGAGTTCATCCTGATATCTTGGACTATGTCTCCTTGAGCTCTAATCAACTCGATTAGGCTCTTTGGGATTATGACTTCAATTCTTTTATAAGTGCTACACTTAATTCCATTAGTTTACAACTGAACCAATGGGCTTAGAATGCCATCTTACCCCTAGCTATCCTTGCTCTGCAGATAGATCTAGGCTTCTCTAGACTTGACTCCTTTAGTCAGTGCTCTGAGCTTCTCGAGCTTCTGGCTTCTTTGACTCCCTCAGAATTCTTCATTTGTCTCTAGAACTCTTGCGCCTATCTTTGTCACACCTTAGACAACCAGCCATAGCTCGATCATTCGATCTCCTGCACTGCAACTTCACTACAGCCTCGTGGCTCTTTAGAGGTCTATTAGAGCTCTCTTGCTCTATGGCTCTACCTCCAACCTCTGGTGGCTCTACCTATTATAGTGAGCTCAATTTGAGTCTCACACAGTAGATACAATTAGTAGGACTGTACGTGGATCCCCCAAGTTTCTCTTTGGAGTACACAGACTCTCTAGAGTACGCAAACTCTCCTACTCTATCTTAACCCTGGCTCATTTGTGGCCTTTTCTTCTTCAGGTCAGCTCAGCTTTGGTTTCTCTGCTTCCAGGTCTGCTTTTTTCTTGCTGGGCTCTCTCTCCTCTTTTTTCTTCTCTGTCAGTTTGTGGCTTTAACACCAATTTGCTTCCTCGTTGTTCATTTCCGCTTGTCTACTTTTTGGTTCCTTGCCTTTGTCCGTTTGAATCCCTTCTTTTAGCGATTACAGTATCTGTATAATGCCTTATAGGGAGCTGGCCACCTATTCCTTTAACGGATGAGCATGTCAGGTTCACTGGAAACACTCGATCATTTGAAATGACCATTATTTCTGTTTAGTCCAAGAATGCCTGCGAAACACGAATCTCTGCCAACTCATCGTCCATGTCAAACTTCAAATCTTATTTGCCTCAGCCTATTTCCCTTTCGAATCCAGTCATCCATTGGGTTGCTTCTTCGCCATTGATCTAGGGACTCCAGATCCTACGGTCTCCATCCATATCATGCAGGTAAGGAACATGCCCTTTACCCACACGATAAAAGCAGTTTTCTCTCTCATCCACTGGACGCGTGTCACCCATTGTATGGAATCACGCGAGACTCAGCCGAACCCACTTACCGCTTGAGGGCCTTTCGATATCCTGCTAGTTTTAGTGTGGGGCCTGCCCTCTGATGGAATCAACGATTTCCATGCGGTTCTATGCCTGTCCCTGTGACCAAGCGTTTGGGGCTTTCCTTCACTGAGGGGGACGCCCTACGATACGTGATTAGTGCTTTTTGGATCTAACTTCCCGTTTTTCCAGTTTGCACCAACACGTGGTTACCATGGGCCAACGATCTGCGCGCTTTGATTGAGGGTCCTTGTTGCTCCGTGCCGACCACAAATTGCCATTGTTTAGAGGTTATTTCTGATAAGATCGACATCCATAGCACTTGGAAACTTTGGTATAAATTATAGAGAGTTCATGAAGACTTAGAGAGTTTCAAGATCCATTTTGGATCAATAGTATGGCTATCATGTTTGGGACATACCTACATAGTATTTTATATGGTCTCATCTTATACAAATATCTTGCTATCAACGAAAAATCATCTTCTTCTACAACGAACTCTTCCTTCAACTGCATAGTGTATTATGTAGGGGCCATTATTGTAGCCAAAAGCTGACTGATGTCCGCGAAGTGATCATCTGCAATCCTAATTGCAAACAACTGCACATCAGGGATATTGTCTTCTATACTGTTTAGTTCTTCCCCTGTTTCCAACTTTGATATATAATCAGGCCTAACATTCAACCTTCCTGGTTTAACAACAGTTTCAAAATCGTACTCCTGAAATAACATCATCCATCTACAAATCTTCCCTCCTAGGACAGGTTTATTCACCAGATATTTCAATGCAGAATGATCTACGAACATCTTAAAATATGATCCCAACAAATAATTTCTGAATTTCTGTAATGCATATACCATCTTCAAGCCTTCTCTTTCTATGGTATTTTAGTTCTTCTTTGCTTTATATAACTTCCTTCTTGCAAAAGCTATAGGGTGATCAATCTCTCCTGCAGTAGGTTGTGCCAATATTGCTCTCAAAGATATGCAAGATGCATCTACATGAACATGAAATTCCTTATTCCAGTCCAGGAAAACCAAGATAGGCGCAGTTACCAACTTTTCTTTCAATATATCGAGACTTTTTTGGCATTATTCATTCCATTGAAAAGTCACATCTTTCTTCAATAGTTTCTCCATTGGCATAGTTATCTACGCATACCCCTTAATGATTTTTTTGTAATAGACATTGTGTCCCAATGTAGTGTGCAACCGTCTCACTGTTTTTGATGGAGGTAAGTTCACAATGATAGCTGTCTTCATGGGATCCACTATCAAACCCTGCTTGCAGACAACATGCCCCAATAGTATTCCAAAAGGTACACAAAATATACATTTCTTTAATTTCAACAAGATCTAGTACTTCCTACATGTGTTCACCATAAGCCTTAAGCTCGTAACATTCTTTTCAACAGTCCAAAGACCATCCAATCATCAAAGTATACTTACATGAATTTGTGCATGTACTCCTTGAATGTTGTGACCACAACTCTTGAAAATATAGTAGGGGTGTTCTTCAACCCAAAAGGAACCACTGTATACTGATATGAACCCCACTTTGTTGAAAATGTGGTCTTATGCCTATCCTTTGGTGCATATAAACCAAAGGATAGGCATAGTTCTGTTTCTAGGTACTAGTTCATAGGAATTGTCTCTAATGTGTGGATAAACCTATGTACCCATTCTTTTTGTGGGATCTCCTCCCATACTGTAGTGCATCATCGAATATGCTCTCTAGGTTCAGTTTTAACATTGTATTTCACATATATTTCTATATCTACGGGACCAAACCTAATCCACATTAATCTTCGACACCCCTTCCAATATGCTATATTTATTTTATGTTCACCCCACCATTTGGCAGATGTAGATCTCAAGGCTACATCCAAAGTGAGAAAATGTTTCTCTTATGGTATATGTCTTTCACAATCATCAAGGAAAGTACTTACATTACCTAAACCGTCATAGTAAGGCAAGTTACATACCTCAGAAGTTATATAGTGAAGTCATTTAGTGATCCTTCCACATCACCTTGTAGACACTTTGTGTAGCCTATTCTACCAATTTTCCAATTCTACTTCTGAATCTGAGATAAAATAATTTTCCTACTCCCAGCTCAATTTTCCATCTGTAGTGGGGTTAATCCATTCCTCTTCTTTGGCTATGATCTGATAAATGTTGTCTATATATGTTGGGCAATACTCATCATTGACGAGCTCTATATATCTCACCCCTTTTGATGGGTCCAATGGAACAATTACTCTCATGTTTTCCTTTTCAAATACCATTTACCTCTTATTTAAGTTGATTATAGCTAGATTATCAAATTACCAATCTAGTCCAAGCAATTCTGGATAGGGGTTGTTGTCATCCACAATTTCTATAACTTCAGTTTGCAATAGTGTGTACTCCTTTAATATCTATTGTAACACCTGATAATCTCCCCACAGGGAATATTTTCTGTTGGTTGGCCATTCTCAACTAAATTGACAAGCATTGTAACTTTGACTTACCCATTAATTCCTAGGTCTTCCTTGGTAAAACATTGGCATCAGATCCTAAATTCAAAATAACCTGATCCATGTCATATTCTCTGATCTGTGCAGTGAGCCTAATTTCGTTTCCAGTCCTCCTCTTATGTCTATGTAAAATTTTAACTGCGGGCATGTCATTTCACAATACTTCTTTAGAAGCACATAAATCTATCAATTCCTGTATCCCTTCTACAACTTTCTGGTTTCTTAACAACTTTATGGAAGTTTGTAGGAAAGACTTTAAAATATCTGGATCCACATCTTGTGTCATAGCTGATATTGTGTCGTAGTTATTCTTTTGCATTGGTTTCGGTGGTGCGCTAGAGTTTGAAGCCCAAGCATCCATAAAGCTTCACCTTACTTCCATAAACACTTTTTTTTTCCTTATGAACATTAAAGGCATGGGATTTCTCTGCAGTATTTCTTACCCATGTGGCTTCAACTTCCTTCTTTCCATCTGCTTTATCATTTCTAGTCACAACTCCACTCCTAATTACAACATTAATGTGAGGTTCATTGGTCCTCAATTTTTCAATCATCATCTGAATGTTCTGTTTCGGTTGTTGATTTTTATTTTCTTTCATTTTTTTCTATAAGTACCATACATTCTTCAATTACATGATCAAGTGATTTGCAATACTTACATGTCGTAGTAGGATTCTAAAAATCTCTTGCAAAATGACCTGCCTAGCCATAGTTGTAGTAGATAATATGTCCACAACCTCAACCAGATTTGCCACCTCAACCTCTTCCTTGATAGCCACCTCGACCACCACGTTGTCCAATTCCTTCATGTCCATTCTATTCATCTTGCATTCCATACGTGTCAGCACCATGATCCATCATTAATTCATAAGCTCGACAATTATTATCATCATGTCCCACCGATTTACAGAAATTGCAATATAAATTCTTTGGAGTCTGCACATATTTTGGGAACAAATAACAATATTCTAAGCAACGTTCACCTCTATTTCTGCATATCTCACACCATAAGCTAGATTCGACATTCAAATGGTTTAGAGCTCCACTAGACATGTAATTTATGAAGAGAGGGAATTGTTCCTTAGAGTGGCCTTCTAATTTTTACTTCGTATGCCATACTTCTTCGCGAAATTCCTTACTTTTCTTCATATCTTGTTACTACAGAGTTAAACTTTCCAGCCGACTCTGAATCTGCTGCATACCCACATTGGTATGTTCTATGGGCGAAGCCTCTAATTTGATTGCAATCTCTAAAGCTTCAACTTGAGGTTTTATCTTCTGTTGTGTCAAAGGAAATCTGATATGTGGCAGTAGCATAACTATGAAACATTCCTTATGCTGCTACGGAGCTATCTCAAAGCTCACCCGATTTAGTAGTACCTTGAGTCTTTGATCAAATTCCCAAACAGCCTCAGTTGGCCTTTGTTTAATCTCTTTTAACTTTGTGATACACGACAATTCAGACTTCAACTTCTTAAGTTATTTTACCAGCATTGTTTTAATACATGCGAATGATCTGATCTGATTGCTCGAATACTTCATGTACTACGTCAACAATTGATCTCAGAATGTTGTGACAAGCCTTGTCTTCTTTATATATTCATCATGGACCTATTTTTATGTCCATACTACTTTGCATAAAAACCATAATCGCTTCAGATCCTCTGATCCAGTTCCCTTAAACACAGGTAGCTTAATATCATTGGCCATATTCCTTCATAGGGGGGAGGGGAGGGGGGAGGGAGGAGGGGGATTCATAAGGGGAGGGTAGTGGGTGGTAATGGGTTTAGGTGGATTAGGGGGACAGGGATAATCAAAATTACCTTGACTATTATTAGATTCTGGCTTCGACAAACTTTCAGGCTGAAACGGGGAATACTACGGAGTTACCTTAGCGTTTTTAGGGAGGTTCCCTTCTCTTTCAAATTCACGCAGTAGAGGGATATAGACAGTTTCTATGAAAGTATTAAGATCTTGGACAGAAGATCTCTTTTTAGTTTCTATTCTATGTATTTTCCCACTTCGCATTGTTCTAGTCTCTTCTTCAGATCTCCTTCCAAACATAAGTAATCTAATAATCTGATTGCATTCTTAGAACTCCCCTTTTGCATAAAAGCATCTTAATCCAGATTTTTAAAGATCTCAAGTACTTACCTCGTGGTCCTTTGCAAAATTTCTATTTTGCTTTTTTCTTCTTCGTTCTACGACACAGTGAATTCTACCACAAACTCAGTAATGAATCCTCCCAAGATGCTATCAATCTAGAAATCAATAGCTCTCGAGATCCTATTGTCTATGTTCTTGAGCCTTTGTATCAAATCAAGAGTCCAGTCCTTAGATTCATCTCCTTTAAAACATATTTTTCTCTCGGTCAACCTTGATATCCACTCGTACAGCTCAGCATGAAATGAACTGAAGAAGATTTCATATTGATCTTCGAAAATATACTTCTCCAACCACCTTTCAGCAGACAAACAAGGGTTTCTATTCTCCTTATTTGCAAATTCTCGTTCTTTCTTTTTTACCCACTCTTGAATTTCCTTCTTCGACATATTGCACATAAACATATCCTTCAAACATATCTTGGTACCAACAACAGAACCGTTTGTTGGCTTTAGTTTGTGCTAACCCAGGTTTAGAATTTACCGCACACCAACAAAACCCTTAATCACTGGCCCTTTCGGCAACAACCTGCAAGCAAATCGCACTCTTACCCGAAGTGATTATGGGAGGCTGCAAAACCAGGTTTCTACAACCTTGAGGGATGATGTGATGTGTTATTTTTATGTTCTTTTATCCTTAACATACACTGATTACTTCGTAGGGTTGGATTATCTACTTAACCATGCCATTAAAAATCATAACAATACTGTGCGGAAGTAAAATATAACCAAAATACTGGACAAAAAGCATAAGATACACAATAATCATACACAAGTTATGTCCATCAAAACTATACTTCTTATATTAATTCTTTGAAACAACATACAAATCGTTGGCTTGTAGCCCCAGCCGTAGGTGTCTGTACACTCAGCGAAAAACTTTAGGTCTCCGTGCACTCAGCTGGGGAGCCTTTCCTTCAAGACCCAAAACAGATTACAAAGATGTTTCCTTATGCTTCTATCATCTCTATCTTATTCCTTCATTACTTTGACTTACATATTTTCTCCTATATATATATATATACTAATTACATCAATGGGTATTATCAAAATACCATGGTCCAAATACCATTGTCCTCTTAAAAACAATCAACTATTGCCCAAACTTGTTATAAAAAGAAGGGACTTCGACCCACCCTTAAGCCCCTAAAACATCGTGTGATACATAGCTCTATGGTACCACGCACTTCGCTAAAATGCGGAGTTTTGACCAAAACTTGGGCCAAGTTTGGATGTGCCCAAATATCAGCCATGTCTATAGTTGGGTGGTATGTGGAAGTCTCGAACCTAGTTAGATAAGCTAAGTTCTCTTTCTTTTGTACTTATTAATATGTGGATTTAATGGTTGATATATCACTATTATTTTCATGGTTTAATGTTGGTTATAAGCATGGTTATATGACTATTTATTGTCATGTTCATTTCATGTATTTACTTGTAACTGAAAGGATAATTGATGCACTACCTAATTGATGTGATAACAGTTCAAGGGAGAAGGTGGTGATCCTTCTTTTCATGTTTGACCAAATGTCAGTCCTAGATGGGGAAGGTCAAGCCTATAACTAGAGTTATTTTTTGGTTTATTAGTCTTGTCATCATGTGTTTAATGGATTCCAAAAGCTACAACAAGTTCTAGGTAGTGGCCAGAATTATGGGCTTGAAAAGTGCCTTAAATCCCGCAGACTATGGCATAGGTTAGCTGAAAATAGTCCCTAGACATAGACATGCAGGCTTGTGGGAGCATCTAGAGCCCTATGGACGTTGGTATGCTTATATAATGGGAGCATCCAGTGGTTTAATAGCTTAAGAACTCAGTGGGACCTAGGGGCATGACACTTGTGTGGTTGGGATGGCTCCTGGAAGTGTCGTTGCTGATGTGGAAGGTATGTTTGATGTGTTTCCATCTATTCCACTTCCTCAAGGACACATAGGAGGTTGAATCATATCATAGTAGCCTCTCTTCAAATGTTTACCCTTGTTGGCCAGTTACTTGGGTAGATATGGGAGGAAGGTGCTACAAACCTACTCCACACACATACCAATACCATGCTAATTCTAATACCAAGAATACATGTACCATGGTAATAATCTACTCATGAAATATGTAAGATGTGCAAGGAAACCAAAGAAAATGATCAAACAGAACTGAAAGCAGCTCTACTCCAAAACATCTGACATAAACCAAGTCAACATAAACCAAGCCAAATCACCAAAAACAATAAAACATCTGCAACCAATGGCACAAACAAAAAAATCCATTTGTAACAAGCCATAAACTATAGATCATATCTCAAACCACCTACAACACAATCATCTGCATTACATTCCTAGGTGGACATCAATGCCAACCATCAATCACTGCAACACAACACTTGCACCAAAAATTGCATCTTCAATGCCAACGATATTCTATGGCATATCATTTGGGAGTCAACGCACTATCAACTTGAAGCATCTTTTGTAAAGTATTATGGTCTTGTGTTAGCTCAAGGGAAATTTAATAGTTCATGTTTTAGATTTGTGGATTGAGATTAGTAACATAATCACATCAATCATTGCGGACCTATGTTTTCTGGAATGGAGCAAGTCTATTAAGACAATATACTAGAACATGAAAGTTTCAGACTTTTTAAATATCCAAACAAAATTAGTTTACGTGAGACTTCATAATAATGATTTTTTTTCCTATATAAAGTTTGAACTAATACAGATTAGTTGATAAGTGAGCTACTGAAGTGTGAATCTTAGTCTATCTCTCGGCATACAATTACAATGTTTCAGGAAGGTTTGCAGCTTATTTTTGAAGTACATTTACATCTATAGAACGTACCTGATTACATTGAATTTGTTTTGGTAATAATTTGTCCTAGAAAGATGCAAAAAGGAATGACAGTGGAAGTAAAGAAGTAAGGGGCTCTTCCTAATATGTCAGTAAAGATTAAACAATCTCATCATATTAAAAACTTGCGAATTAAAAATACCATTCCATACACATCCTTGAACATCTAATTAAATCAACTTACGTATGTTCATTATTAATTCAAATAGTCCTATAGAATAACTTGCAAGTGTGTCAAAGACTGAAGGTACCTTGATTCAACAGAATGGTCATGCTTGATATAGTATAGAAAAGTGTTATCCTAGTGTCTTGAAGGATTTATGCAGTGACAATTTGTATGAAATAACATGTGCAAAGAATTCAGGATTTCATGACAGTAGCAAGATCGACAAAATTTGTAGATCTTCTTTTTGGAATGTGATTAGAAGTTATCATTTGCAATAGTAAGACCTTGGTGCCTATATCTTTATGATATTTTTAAATTTGATGTGTTCTTTTATGACCTTAAATAATATTTGGAAGTGAAACCTATACATTGATGTTTGTGGCAATATCTCCTTGATAGTTTAACTAATATGAATGTGAGGTTGAGACAATGATCTTGCATGAAATACAAAATTGAAACATAATTATGACTGTGGCCTTCGATGCAAAGAGAGACCATGCTTGATGATAGAAACCTTAGCATTGACAACAATATTCTAGACATGATAGTGATAGTGGCAATATATGAACAAGGATGTGTGGTAGACCATTTGACAATGCATTAAGAGTTTGTGTTACAACAATGTTATTCCTATCAAAATAATACCATTCTTGTTCCAACATTATTATTCCTGTGATGTGTTTGACTTGGAATTTCTTGTGGTAGATTATTGTTAATAATTTCAGAGGTAGTGGTAGTGATATTGAGAGTGGAAAACAACAACAACAAATCCAGTAGTAAGTAACACCAATAGAGTAGTGTGCAATTGTAGCATTAGAGGGTAGAGGCACTAGTGGTTGTAGGAGTGAGAAGTGGTAGTGGTAACGATTGTTGTTAGAAAATTATATATTACAGAGCAATGGAACACATAAAATATTGCAGAAATATAAACACAGAAAACACATAAAACAAGAGAGACACAAATATATGTGGTTCACCGAGTTTGGGCTATGTCCACGGAGAAATAGCCAGTCCTTCTTTTATTATATTATCCAGCAAACTGAAGGGATACAACCTACAACAAATCCACTGTAACTCCCTCTTCGCTCTCAATCTCCTCTCTTTTCCTCACTTAGAATACAGAGGTACATAGACACAATAAAATTCCCTCATATATAGTGAGGGGTTGCCTTCTAGGGAAAAAAAACCTAAACTAAACAGAACTTCTACCATCATATCATTCACCTAATGAATGGCCCAGATTGACTAGAAATTACTAGACTTTTACAAGGCAATTTTACATCTATTTTTAGCTTCAGGGGCATTGCCCTTGAACCCTTGTTGGGGGACTGCTGGCCCCCGGAGCCCCCAGCCAGGGGGAATCGGCCCCCCCAAACCCTCGTGGGGGGGACAAGTCCCCCCCGCACCCCCCTGCGTGGAGGGGTGTACAATCTTCCTAGGGTATACATCCGACTAAAACCTTTGAATACAAAAGATAATCAGGCTCCACACCCAACAATCTCCCACTTGGAGATTGATTATAGCAACTCCACCACTGCTTCATTTGCTAGACAATGACTCCACTTTGGACCTGGTTGTTTCTCATCTTCTTCATCATACTTGAAGACCAATTGAAACTAAGCAG
>APFE030500619.1:9811-24994 GCA_000404065.3 Pinus taeda | reverse complement strand
TTGTGCATTAGTTGAAACTAGCTTTGGGATTTCTTGATCAATGAATTCCTTCAAGCCATTGTCTTCTAATAAAACCTCCATTCTATATTTCCATGCTATGTAATTCGAGCTACCTTCCAAGGCATACTCGAGTCTCAAGCCATAGAACGCCATTGGCCAACCTTGAAGTATGATATGAATTCGATTTGCACCTGCAAACCCGAACTTCAAACTTCGAATTCTCTTCTCAATATATTGTTCGCAACTCTGATACCATGTAGAATAATTTCTACAAATCCACCTCTGATACCATGTAGAAAATCTTATGTAGGTTAACCCGATAATGCAATATAAATCAAAGTAGAATAATATAACCTACTTCTACTATCAATTTGCAGAAGCTTAAATATCGAGTTGAAAAATATAACTAGAAGAAGAAGAATCAATGCACAATACACATGAAAATACTTTGGGGAAATCCTCAGATCAAAACCCCACATTATTGTATTATCATACAGTGGAAATACATAGGAATTATACAAAGCCTTAGCTCTCACATCTAGCCAGCTCTCAGTACAACCCTCACAGATGCTCACAGGAAATCTTGGCTTCCCTCAAGCCTTCCTCTTTTCCCTCCTAGCTCCTATTTCCTTGTGCTATTTCTCCCGGGTGATCCTTTTGTTGCCAAGTGGAAAACTTTCTACCAAGTGGAACACTGATCCTCCAAAACTACGCAATCCTCAAGGATGAATGTCCTTGACTGCATGCATGAGTTTTATTTATTGGAAAACACATGCAACTGATAGTACATTGTCCTTGACATTAATCTCAATTGGGTCTTTCTCAGTATAGACATGAATGAGTTTCTGATGAGGGAATCTTCAGTTAACTGGAGTACACTAGTTGATTACATTAATGCATCAACTGAATGTCAACTCACTATTAGGTCCTTAAACAGTTTGGAACTAATTTAACTGGACTTAACTCAGTAAACTGAGTTAACTAATTACAACTCAAATATAACTCAATCTTATCTCCTTAATTTAAGGGATAACTCTTACATAACTTCAGAAAGACTTCTAACTTGAATTTCTCCAACTAATTAATTCAAAATAAATTAATTAATTATTTCCAAGTAGCTGTTAAGACTAAATTTGATTTTAATTCACAATTTAATTCAAGGACAAATTAAATTGGAATACTCTTGTTGCCATATTTCAACACCACTCTCTATGGGGATTGAAGTGAAAGGATGCACCTGAGTCAATCAACCATGCCTCATGACATACATGTGTACTTGAAGAAGAAGCCAAGAAAACATCCCCACCTTCATCTGAGGTGGTTTTCACCTCTGTAGAAGGAGCATCATCAAATCCCTTTCCTTTCCCGGGAGCTTTAGATTTACATTCCCTTTTGTAGTGCCCTTTCTTTCCACATTTCTAGCAAACCTTTACAGGTTTTCCTGGAGATTTAGATCTCCCTCTAGATTTAGATCTTGTGGGAATACTGTGAGGGGGGTTGAATCAGTATTCCTTTTCAATTGTTACTTTTACCAGTTAGATCACTTATATTTAGAACACAAAATGAACAATGATAAGAATAAATTCTTTTATTAATTGAATCAAGTACAAATGAATGAGTACAATAATTGTTGGCAAGCTCCAACTTGCACTTTAGTGAGGCTCCGACCTCTAGGGCTTTGACCCTATCCAAGGCACCAACCTTGGGTTTAGGAGCACCGACTCCAAGGACGCCAATCCAAAATCTTCTAGGCTCCAACCTGTATTCGCCAAGCACCAACTTGGACTTCCAAGGCTCCAACCTTGTCAATTCTAAGGCACAACCCCAAAGGGATCCAACCCTATTTTTCACTTTTTCGAGGTATGTTTGGTTGTACTTCACAACTCCTAATATCTTCTTCAACGAGCCCTTTCAATCTTCAGCAATGTTGTCAACTTATCATTCACATCACGTCATCAATGACAACCTTGTTCTCTTCACATGAAGGTGTCTCCTCTTTCCTTCATGGTACCCAATAAATTTGTCCAAGTCACCTCATGATGGCTTATGCATCATGGTCTTCAAGGGTGTCTCCAAAACTTCAATCAATGTTTGTCTTCAATCAATTGGACAAGTTATGCACAATTTCTTCCAAATAGTTGTTCAATTGCTATTCATTTGTTGTTTAGTTGCTATTCACTTGTTGTTCTCTTGTCATTCACTTAATGTTCACTTGTTGTTCAATTTTCCTCCTGTTGTTCAATTGTTGTTCAATTGAACTCCTCGTCATTTTTTGTTCAATTGACCACGTGTTGTTCAATTGATCTCCTGTTGTTCAATTTTTATTCAATTGACCTCCTGCTATTCAATTGACCATGTGCTATTCAATTGTTGTTCAATTGACCCCCTGTTGTTCAATTACTGTTCAATTGACCATTTGTTGTTCAATTGACCTCCTGTTGTTCAATTGTTGTTCAATTGACCTTCTGTTGTTCAATTATTGTTCAATTGACCTCATGTTATTCAATTGACCATGTGCTGCTCAATTTCTATTCAATTGACCTTCTGCTGTTCAATTGACCTCCTATTGTTCAATTGAAAAAAACAACCTTGTTCATACTCAGATAATCTTCCTAGATCCATAGAGCGTCCTTTTGAACTTTTATCTGAATTACTGTCAAACATAGATTCGAGCCTTTCAACAAATAACCCAGTCAACAAAATTTTTGACCTTCAGTTTCCTTCTTCGCTCTTTGTTTCGACCTGTGGCTTTCTTCTTTCCGTTGTTCGTCCCTCGGCTTCGTTCTTTTCTCTATCTTGCTCAACATTCAACTTACATTATTTTCGATATTTTGTTCAACCTTTAGCTTGCATTCGTTCAGGAGTTGTGAACTCTCTTCCTTCTACCTATAATCGATGCCCAAGATCCTTGCCTTTAGTGAAACATTTGAACTTGTATTTATACGAGTCTCACAAATAACTGAAGGACACATCTATTGGAAGAGCAACCAACTTTTATATTCTTCATTCAATTATTCATCAACTTGTTTATTTATGAAAAATCCACATTAATGGAGGTCCCCACATGCCATGTCATAGCTTTAATCACAATCGCTACTCTGAGAGGTTTACACATAAAATAGCGATTCCCCTATTGCCAATGGAGCGAATGCGATATGGTCTTAAGAGATTGTTAATAAATTCATCGGGTCCACAATGCACATATTGCAATCGGGGGTTTATCGCAATCGACAATTCGAGACATCCTTTGAATCTTGTGATACAGCGGATGGATGTGATATGACATTGAATTGTATTGCAATGGTGCAGTGAGTCCGTAATGATATTTCAATCGCAGTATTCAAGTGGCATTCCTTTGTGGTACATAACTTCCAATGCGGATACGATATTTCATTAAGGCATGTTGTAATGGGACCATCGGGCCCATAACTCATATCTCATTGGGGGTTTTGAGCAGTGGAAAGACTTCAATTTTGTGATGCAACAGATGCGATATATTCCAAAAAAACAGTTAATAAATATGTCAAGTCCACATCTTCAAATCGCAATTGCAAGTTTTGTGCAGTGATGGTGGCATATAATAAAGTTGTCGATGAAGTGTCTTTTATGTGTTTTCTGGCCTTTATTGTTAACTCCTCCGTTATGGTTCCTCTTTCGATAGCTCTACTCCCCTGACATAATGTTCCTCATTATTTTTCCGATAGCACTTACCCTTGGGCATATGTGATAACCTGCTTAGTCTTGGCTTGTCTCTCTTGTGGCTTCTCTTCACTCTTATGACTTCCGATAAATTTCCTTTTGCTCTTGTTGCTTCATGGATTTTCTCTTCTTGGCTTCACATCATTATTTACTATCCAAAATATTTCCATATTGACATCAATGACAACCTAGATTAACAATCTCCCCCGTTGTCATTGATGGAAATATTCTTCCTCTCTCTCCCTTTGACATCAATGGCAAAGGAGTGCACAAGGACTCCCCCTGTCAAACTGCTCCCCTTGTCAAGCTAATCCCCCTATCAAACTACTCCCCCTATCAAGCTAATCCCCTTGTCAAACTGTGTCGGTTCTTTCTGAACATTAGATATTTATGGGTATGTTACTCCTCCTGTCGTGGTTCTCTTTTTTTACTAGAGATAGAAAGATTTCTTCGTCATAATTAGCTAGCACATTATCCCTTCTTCATGTCTCAAAACTTCTTCATCATGGCTTCAATAATGCTTAAAAAATGCTACACTTCAATGCTTCAAAAACACACTCCAAATAGACATACACCAAATGTCCAAGTCCAAGTTTTTACATTTCAACACCATATTTTTTTGTCTCCGCAGTCAGAATTAAGAGGTCTTCACAATCCGAATCATGAGACAATTCCACTAAAATTGTCATTCTTGCTATCTTTCTTCAAATCAGGATTCCTCTGTATCTCTTTGCTTCTCCTTAAGATGCTAAGCTATATTCGACAACACAACATTCTCCCCTTGTTTTTTATATTTAATCTGTGACTATCTTTTAAATTCTTTCTACTGGTTGACAATTTTTGCAATGCTTCAATTATGTTAGATGCTGCCAACTTCTCTTGCTTCAAGCTCCATTCCCAAATGTGTCTGTTTGTTTGAAGGTCACCTCTTATTATTGTCCTTGATTTACTTATTCTTAAAAAAAATCCCTGAGTCGAGACACTTAACTTTTGTAATAACAACAACATAGTTATTTTCCTTATTTCTCTAACATTAGATGGCCTTCTCTGTTGCTCCAATTTTTGCTTAGTGATCAAGTGGAAAACATCTTCAACAACGGTCCAAAGAATGGTTAAGAGATCATGTTCGTCAATGTAGTGCTCCTGAGAAATGATCTTTATCAAAGAGTGATTGTTAATATAGCTCACCAAATATTTCATAAGGATCCTTTCACAGATAGCTTCTGTAATAATGATCAAGAATCATAGGCTCCCCCTAACCGTATACATCATCTCTTTTTGGAAAAATCCCATCATCCAACACTCAGAATATTAAGGATATCTTCATCAAGTCAATAACATGTGTTGCCGGCCGGAGAGTTCAAGAGACTTCCAGACTATATTTGCTTCCTTCTCCATACTTGTGTAACCTTTTTCTCTAGTACGGTTCTAGCTTGTGTAGGGGCCCAAGACAGGTTACAATTATGTGCCATATGTCCAATGTTATGACACTTGAAGCACTTTATATTGTTCATGAATAAGAATTCATGATTTCTTCTTGCAGAATTTCTTCTCGGAGATTGTCAGGGACCATTATAATTATCTTTATGATATGCCATACAATCTTTTTCCATGTTTCCAAAGTTTGTACAAGAATAACAATAACCAAGAAATAAACTTTGGTACCTAGGAGATGGAGATTTCCTTGATGTACTTCTAAAGAATTTCTCCCTTGGAATTCCTTGATAATAACCATTTCTTCTTCCATCCTTGACACCATCTGCATTTCTTCTTGTAGGAGGGTTTCTTCCAGAGGTGTCTTGACTCTTCTCCTTTCCTATGTTGGAAATGAGAGCATCAACATTTCTTCCAGGCTTCCTTACATCCTTGTTGTTTGAAGCATTAGAGTCTGCATCATTCTTTCTTGAAGACTCACTTGTATAGCCAAGACCTAATTTGTCAGGAGGATACCTTTGATGACTTAGGATGTCATTTAGGGTTTGAGAACTTTTCAAGTTCTTATTCAGCAATTCAACTTCCCTTTTAAGAAAGACAATTTCTTCTTTCATGTTCTTGCATTCTTCATCCTTCTTTGATAGTATGAGCTCCATTTCTTCCTTCATCTTAGTTGCTTCACATGATTGGGCCTTAAGAGATGTGATTTTTTATTTTAACTTGGTGATTCATCATCCTTTTCTTCTAGTTGGCATATCATGGTGTTTCTCTCCTTTTCTGCTTCATCAACTTGTCCTTCTATGAATGTCAAAGCTTCAATCACTGTCTCAGCTCCTTGCGCTTGTTTCCTTGCTTCTTCTAGTTGAGATCTTAGGGAGGAGACCTCTTTCTTGTATTGACCAATCTCTATTTCAAGTTTTTTCAAGCTCTTGTGCCTTTGTTCAAGGTGGCTTGACAAGGTATCTTCCTGTTTCTTTGCCTTATCCAATTGATTTATCATAGATATGACTTCTTCATGATGCTTTATTTTGTTTTGAAGAAGTTCCTCCTTAAGCTTGACAAGCTATTCATCTCTTTCTTGCACTTGAAGCTTGACAAGGTCAACTTCCTTCCTTTTCTGGTCTTGGTCACCAACTAGTGATTTCTTCTTAAGTCCCTCCTTTTCCTTTTTTAAATTGATAATTTTTTCCATGGTGCCTGTTAGAGCCTAGATTGACCTCATGCTGAAGGGAGGCAATTCCAGGGTAACCACAAACTACGCTTAACCTGGTATCTAGCCCTACCAAGTCAGGAGAGGGCTCTCTCCTTGTGAATCTCAGTCAAGATAACTGAATAAAATATGGATTTTAGACTAGGTATAGTAGCTCTAGAGTTTTTGATTGATTTTGTTTGAGTTTTGTTGTTGAATCAAATGGAGCATGCAGTTTTGGGTCCGGGAAATGGAGTCAGGATGCAGGGTGTTCTATGGGGCGAGGTAGGTAAGTGTTTTGGCACTTGGAATTGAGTGAGATGAGAGGTCTAAGACTAGTGAGGAGCTGAGGAGGGCATGCAAAGATCATGTATCCTCTTTAAACTATATAAAACATCAAAAACTAAATGGTTTCCCAAGGCAGAGAACTGTAACCAATGTATTCTACCTATCTATCTTGATATCATTTAGCTAGAAGAATGAATTAGATTGTGGCAAACATAACACATGAGAAAAAATAATAACAAAAGAAAAATCTATGCAAAAACACTTTACCACAATTATCCCACAAAAATAGCTACAAATCCTAGTTTATTTCCTTGCCAAATTGCTGTGAAGATGTACAATGTAGCTCAGAGCATCCAAGAGAGTCCAACCTTTGCTAATGAATGAAAAAATACATAATATAGACATCAAACCACAAATGCTAGCCATCAAGGATCGAATACAGGAGATGAGGAATTGTTACAACCATTTCCAAACAAGGAACAAGAATATAGGCAGTGGAACCGCCTGCCTCTATAAGCATGGAAACTGATTCATTGACCCCCAAACCACCTCAAAATGATGAATCTATCCTCTAAGGTAATTTCACAATTATATTTACATAGCATAGCATTAATTACAATAAAAAATTTATCCATGAAGAGAGAAAAATTAAACTTACAGATAAACTAGGCAAAAACTGGATTTTTTGGGTAGACTGGCTCTATGCGCAGCGCCACTGGCCAGGTGCATAGCACCACTTCACAGCTACGTTTGGAGGCCTTCCCCTTAGCCAATTTGAGCCTGAGATAGCTCATTGGAAAGTTATTCTTGTCTATTTTATGGAACATCTTGAATTTTTTCATTTGAAGGTCATTTCCTCCCTAAAAGGTGAACTATGCCAAGGCTGCATTTCTGTGTCTAAAAAGAGGCAGAGAGGTCATTTTTTGATGGTTTTTTGACCTTTTGGTGACCAAGTTTTGCTCCACAATTGTTGAGATTTTCTGGATTTGATGCTCTCATCATGTTGAACCCAAATATACAGGCCATTTCTTCAAAACATTCTCCAGTGAAAAGCGTAGCACCGGTAGTGCTGCGCACCTAGGGCAATTTTCTGTGTTTCAAAATGACAAAAATTTATCAAAACTTGCCCAGATTTGGCACAAGGCACCACCATTAGTTGCTTTGATGGGCTAGTGAGGCTTCAGCCAAGATCTTCAACTTGTCTTTCTCCTTTTTTCTCCTTAAGGCCTTCCTCAACCTAGCCTTAAGCTTCCTCATTCTTATGTTGCAGATCTTGTTGCGAATCATGTAGTGGTAGGCCATGTGGCGAAGCATCTGTTTGTCTATGTTGGCCTTCTCAATCAGCCTCTTAAGGTGTATTTTGACTCTCTCTAGCAATGTTTCCCTATCATTCTCAATATCTTGTTCAAAAGGGGTTAATGGAACATTGGCCTCCTTGATATTTTGCCTGCCTTATTTTATCATTTGTAGCTCCATGAGGACTTGCTTGTCACTCAATTGTTTGTTTTCTTGCTCTATAGTTGATGATCCACTTAGACCTCTCTAAGTTATCTAGCAAGGCTTGTATCTCAGCCTCTTTCTCCTTTATGATCATGTGTTTGGTAATCTTTGGATCTTGAGTTTCCAAGTCAATGACATTAACTCCTTCTGTCTCCTCATGATTAACAAGGTCAAAATCTCTTTCTTTCTCATCAATAAGATCCTTCTTATGCATATTTTTATTGCATTTACCTTTTCCCTTGCTATGTTGCTCAACCTATACCTGTTTAGCTGAAGAAGAAGGAAAATCCCCTTCCACTCCTTCTGAAGATAGCATTTGCCCGTGGCCTGAAGATGAAGGCAAGACCACTTCTACACCTTGTGGAGATAATACTTGCCTAGAAGCTACAAAAAGTTTCCTAGTGCCCCTCTCATATGTCACAAACACTGGCACTCCAACAATTTCAGTCTCTTTTACTTTTTCATGTCCTAAAGGTCCACCTTCTTCATGATGCACTCATGAAAAGATTTGTGGGCCTTTGAACATCTCATGAGAAATGAAAGTCTCCCATGGCATGTTAAGAAGGTTCAGCTGATGTAGAATAATGATTTTAATCAAGGAGTAGTGGTAAATGCTAGTCAAATTCCGGGGATATGGTTTCTTCTTTGCAATAAGTGCCATCTTCTCAATGTTTCTGAACATGAAATAGGGGATATTCATCATTCTCACCCTAGTGAAACGCATCAGCAGTCTAATGTGATAGGCATACAATCAGGAGAACCTACCTTCACAAGTAAAGTACTTGATGATGGTCTTCATCAAAGGAGCAAACCTATCTTCCAAAAACTTGAAGGGGAATACTCTCTTGAGTTTGTCCTGGTATCTAGCCTTGATGTAAGGCTCATAGTACTCCTTTTCAATATCCTGACCTTTGTTCCATTTTTCACCCACATCTGGAATACTTGTAGCCTCTGAAATGACAGCTGGTGATAAGGTGAATGCAATTCCAACAAGGTTTACTTCATTGTTGTCCAAATGTGTCACAAACAATCTTGCAAACTCATGGTGAAATTTAACCCTTTCTGCCATTTCACAAAAACCAAAACATGACTGTTGTTTAAAACAAGAAATGGCAAGTGGGCAGGCTTGTAACTCTCTCAAACCGGTGGGCTCCTCTCTGATAACCCTTCCTCCTTTATAAGGCTTCCTGTGATGTATGTTTCTCTCCCTAGAACTGTCACTAAGGGTGTCTTTTTCAAGCTCATATTCACTATCTCTTTCCATTGTTTTTATAGTTGTGATCACTTGTGGTGAATGAAGAGATAGGGTGGATGAATGAAAGATAAGTATGAAGAGATTTTATGAATGAATAGGTGAGAGGGAATGGGAGTGTGAATGGGATTTAGGAAGTGAGTTGGGTTTAGGGATAGTGTAGGAGAGATGTATGTAGGATAAAGTGTGTAGAGTTTTGGGGAGAATGTATAGGGTTTGGGAAATTTGTATGTGAAAGTGGGATTTAGGGAGAATATATGAGGGAATGATGTTTAGGAAATTTACATGAGGGAATGGGGTTTAGGGCACAATAGCAAATGGATGAGATAGGAAAACAAGTGAGAGAGTGAGCTTGTTAATTTTATAAGAGACAGTTTTGGGTGAATGTTATGGTTTTAACTTTATGAGTGAAACAATCACCAAGACTTGATGGAAAATCTCTTTTCAACAAGAAACATTGATTTACTTGAAAAGAGGTAACTTGAGAGATTTGAAGCAAATTGAGTGATTTTGGAGCATTTTGGGACTTGGCTGCTAGGTGCGCAGCGCCTCACCTAGGTGTGTAGTGCCTCCCAGGTACGAAGCGCCCGTTCAATTTTTCACTGAGGAAGTCTACTAGGTGCGCAATGCTGGCCTATGGTGCACAACGCTGGCCCGAACTTGTCCAAAAATGCCACGATTGCAAACCTTTGCTCAATGACACTTCAAAATCGCCCTTTAGCTCTTGAATTTCAACTCAAACAATGAAATGATCAATAGAGGGATAACCTTTATATAGTTTTTCCACTTTTTGATTTTTGATGTACAAAACCCACTTGGTAATGTCTATTTGCCTTTTTCAAATACTCTGTTTTTTGGATGCCTGATTTTTTGCTTGAATAGGTGAATTGATGCTTAATTTATTTGACTTTTGCAGTGGCTTGTACTTTGAAATATTAGCAGGTGACCAGGAGAAGCATGAAACCATTTATTACATATGAAAACAATAAAATTACATGAAATTTACAAATAATATGCCAATGTTTTGTTTTCACCTCAAAATTGGTTTTGGGGTGAAAACTTTATTAAGCTTACAAATTAAGGAATTATAGATTTTTTTATCATTATTTTCATCCTCATGTGTCTGTTGACCATTATTAGAAATAGTCGCTGAAATTTTACCATGGTAAAACCCTAATACCTAATGAGGGAAACCCTAAGGCCTAAGACCATAATTGATAAAATGAACTGAAAATAAACATGAACCATTGACTAAAAAGTAACAAAGGAGGTCAACAGATATATGTCATGAGGGAAAAACTGAAATGAACCCTACCATCAGTAGATCCATGTCCTAATGGAATGTAACTCATTAGAATGGGACACCTAATATGAAATGCAAAAGAGTAAATTTTGATCACTGATGGCAATGTGAAGACACTGACACTAACATCGCCCATAAGTTTAGTGAGGAGATCTTCTTCAAAATCTTTTTCATTCTCTTCATCTTATAGTTCTTCTTTAGCCTTGATGTCATCATTCTCATTTTCAACTTCTATGATGGGTTCTGGATTTCCTTCTTGGTTTCCATCATCTTCTTGACTAGTAGTCCTGATCAATGCTCCTTTTGAGTGAAGCTCATGAAGTTTATCCCATTTGCCTTTTGTTGATGAACATTTTTCAAAGTTGGACTTCATAGAATCATGTAGCCTATTCAAGATTTCTTTCATTGCTCTTATATTATGTTCCTTGGATTTTCCATCCATCATGCTATCAGTAATCACTAATTTCCAGACTTCAATAACTTGAGTCTTTAAGAAATTCCTCATGCTTGCTTCCCATCTATGAAAGTTTCCATTAAACAATGGAGTCTTCACAAATTGATTGACTTTGATTTCGGTGGTTGTGGGAGACACATCTTTTGGAGGATTAGAAACCTTCTTCCTTGACTTCTCCATTTGTGTTCTAATGATCAACCTTCAAGCTGTTAGGCTTTGAGTGAAGGTACTGGCTCTAATACCAATTCTTAGAAATACTAAAAGGGGGGGTGAATCAGTATTCCTTTTCAATTGTAACTTTTACCAGTTAGATCACTTATATTTAGAACACAAAACGAACAATGATAAGAATAAATTATTTTATTAATTGAATCAAGTACAAATGAACGAGTACAATAATTGTTGCCAAGCTCCAAATTGGACTTTAGTGAGGCTCCAATCTATAGGGCTTCAACCCTATCCAAGGCACCAACCTTCGGTTTAGGAGCATCGACTCCAAGGATGCCAATCCACATTCTTCTAGGCTCCAACCTGTATTTGCCAAGCACCGACTTGGACTTCCAAGGCTCAAACCTTGTCAATTTTGGGGCACCAACCCCAAAGGGCTCCAATCCTATTTTTCACTTTGTCAAGGTATGTTTGGTTGTACTTCATGGCTCCTAATATCTTCTTCAACAAGCCCTTTCAATCTTCAGTAATGTTGTCAACTTATCGTTCATGTCACGTCATCAATGACAACTTTGTTCTCTTCACATGAAGGTGTCTCCGTTGTTGTTCATGGTACCCAATCCATTTGTCCAAGTCACCTCATGATGGCTTATGCATCATGGTCTTCAAGGGTGTCTCCAAAACTTCAATCAATGCGTGTCTTCAATCAATTGGACGAGTTCTTCACAAGTTCTTCTAAATAGTTGTTCAATTGTTGTTCATTTGATGTTCAATTGCTATTCACTTGTTGTTCACTTGTTGTTCACTTGATGTTCACTTGCTATTCACTTGATGTTCAATTGTCCTCGTGTTGTTTAATTGACCTCTTGTGTAATTTTTTGTTCAATTGACCACATGTTGTTCAATTTTTGTTCAATTGATCTCCTATTGTTCAATTCACCTCATGTTGTTCAATTGAGCACGTGTTGTTCAATTGTTGTTCAATTGACCCCTTATTGTTCAATTGACCTCTTGTTGTTCAATGTCTCTTCAATTGACCTTTTTTTTTTCAATTGGTGTTCAATTGACCTTCTGCTATTCAATTGACCTTTTGTTATTCAATTGATCACGTGTTGTTGAATTTTTGTTCAATTGATGTTCTACTATTCAATTGTTGTTTAATTGACCTCCTACTATTCAATTGACAAAAAAAACCTTGTTCATACTCAGATAATATTCTTAGATCTGTAGTGCATCCTTTTGAACTGTTATTTGAATTACTGTCAAACACAGATTCAAGCCTTTCAATAAATAACCCAGTCAACAGAATATTTGACCTTCGGTTTCCTTTTTCGCTTGTTGTTTCGACCTGTGGCTTTCTTCTTTCCATTGTTCAACCCTCGGCTTCGTTCTTTTCTCTATCTCACTCAACCTTTGGCTTACGTTCTTTTCTCTATTTTTCTCAACCTTCGGCTTACATTCGTTCAAAAGTTGTGAACTCTCCTCCTTCTATCTGTAATCGATGCCCGAGATCATTGCCTTTAGTGAAACATTTGAACTTGTATTTATTGTTGGGACGTGTTATATTCTTTCCACGACTAACCGACATAGTGAACTGGGGGGTTAGGGGGTGAAGCCCCCCCTTCATTGCATCGATTCCCTAGCGGGGGAGTCACATGGGGGGCGGAAGGCCCCCCCCTGTCCGGGGGTTTTTAGGGGGGTGGGTAGCCCCGCTCTACGGGGTCCGAGACAACCCCCCGGGAAATTTTTTTTTGGACCCTGTATTAGGTTAGGCGAACCTACCTATGGTTTTCAGTACATGGTATTGGGCGTGATGGTTTTTTAGTCGATGGTATTGGATGCTTCGGCATGCATAAATATGTATTATAACATTGAAAGGAACATAATTAAAAATCAAGCAGGTAATCCAGGTTTCGGGATCCAGGGAAAATCTTTGTGTATATATGTTTTATGTGTTATTCTCTCACATTTTTTATTTTCTATGTTTTAGAATTTGTATGTAGGTAATTTCTATACGGGATTAAAACCTACATTTTGTATCAGAGTTGTTTTGGCTTCAAGGGGACGCCTTTGTTACTAAGGGGTTTCACTCGGGCCTGTGGTAGACCCTGTTCAGTGGGAGATTTGCGAGATCGATTCTGGTGGTGAAAGAAGATGGTGAGCAATGGAAAGATAGAGATCAAGAAATTTAGTGGTCAGATTTTGGAGTTGTGGAAACTCAAGATGGAGGATCTGTTGGTGGATAAAGATCAGTGGATCGTGGTAGATTCAGGTACTAAACCAACGAGAGTGTCCGATGAAGAATGGAAGAAGTTGGATCAGAAGGCAAAGAGCATAATATGGTTGTGTGTCTTAGATTCAATATTGTTGAATGTATCAGGGGAAACTACATCGAAGGCTTTGTGGGACAGGTTAGGGACTTTGTACCAATCTAAGTCTCTGGTGAATAAATTGTTCCTGCAGAAAAAGTTGTATAGAGGATGAAAGATGGAGACTCGATGACAGAGCATCTGAACGCATTTAATACTATTGTAAGTCAGTTAGCATCTATTGATATTAAAGTTTCAGATGAACATAAGTGCTTCAGTTTGTTGTGTTCTCTACCAGATTCGTGTGATAGTCTCGTTATTGCAATAGGTAGCAATGCAACTGCCTTGCAGTTTGATGAAATAGTCTCATCCTTGCTGATGGAGGAGATGAGGGGGGGGAATTTGGAGAGCCGGAATGGTTATTCCTTGTCTATATGAGGACGGTCCTAGAACAGAAACAAAAATAATTCATTGAGTGGGAGATCTAAATCTCCAGGAAAACCTATAAAAGTGGTGTGTTGGAAATGCGGAAAGGAAGGGCACTACGAAAGGGAATGTAAATCTAAAGCTCCTGATAAAGAAAAGGGATCTGATTATGCTCCTTTTGTAGAGGCGAGAAACACCTCAAATGAAGGTGGGGATGTGTACTTAGCTTCTTCAAGTAGACATGTAGATCATGAGGCATGGTTGATTGACTCAGGTGCATCCTTTCACTTCACTCCACATAGAGAGTGGTTCTGTGAGTATGATAAATATGATTGTGGTAATGTCTTCTTAGGGTATGATAGGAAGGCTAGAATCATTGGTCACGGAAAAGTAAAGTTGAAGTTTCAAGGTGGAAGGGTTAGAACACTTCTGGGTGTTCTACATATTCCTGCATTAGCCAGAAATCTGAATTCTATAAGCAAGCTGGATGATGTAGGTGTAAAAACAGTGTTCGAGAAGGATACCTACAAGATGGTTTGGGAAGCATTGGTATTGATACAGGGAGTTCGGAATGGAACTCTATACAAGCTGCAAGGTAGCACTGTTGTTGATGAGTGCAACAGTTATGTGGTTCCTGAAAATGGAGCAGAAAATCTAGTGGTCTCTAGAGATAAGACCATGTTGTGGCTTCAAAGGCTTGGACATATTGGAGAAAAGGGCCTTTGAATACTTTATGGTAATGGTATGGTAGAAGGTATGAGTAATAGCTCTCTAGATTTTACTTTCTGTGAAAATTGTGTATATGGGAAGCAGAATCAGGTGAGTTTCCCCTCTAGTGGTAAGAGGGTGAAACAAATATTAGAGCTTGTGCACAATGATGTGTTCGGACCTGTGAAGGTTCCATCACTGGGTAAGTCTTTGTATTGTGTATCATTTATAGATGACTTCTCAAGGAATACATGGATATATTTCGTTAAGAAGAAATATGAAGTCTTTGACAAGTTTAAATAATTTAAGGCTCTGGTGGAAAACTAGACAGAGAAGAATATAGAGGTGTTGAGGACAGATAATGATGGAGAGTTTTGCAGCAAGGAATTTGAAGAATTCTGTAAGAAGTGTGGTATAGCATGACAGAAGACTACTCCATATACACCTCAACAA
>APFE030500618.1:0-13169 GCA_000404065.3 Pinus taeda | reverse complement strand
GATTTATCAAGAGATGCAATTTTTGTTTTCAAAATTTTCACTTTAAAAGAGGTTTGCATTTGAAGAGATTTTATCCCTTTCGGTTCATTCTAGATCCATGCTTAAGATGAATCTATACAAGTTTAATTTAATTAAACCAACATAGATCCATCTTTAGTAAAGATCTAACATGAGCTGAGAGTTCAAATTTCTTAAGTGAAAAATACAATGTGTAATTTTTCATTGTTTAAATTGTATTTATAAATGCTATACAGAGTATGTATATGACCAAATAAATGTTTTAACCATAAAAACTTATTTTTTCATGATATATACATAATTTTTTAAGAATGATGTATAATATATACATAATTGACATTAAAATAATTTACATAAAATGAGACATTTTATAGCACAAATTAAAATGGTTTTTTAATCAATAGATTTTTAAGTATATGTTAATATTAATTTGTATTAAAATATTTTATTTATAACTCATTACATAAAATTCGTAGTAACTTCTAATTATTTTACAACATATTCAATTTTTTATTACTGTCGATATTATTTTTTTGTTTAGAGCATAATTTATTTATGTTTATTTTAAAGTGGCATGTTTCAAGTGGATGGACGTACATACAAACTTACACATCCCCTCATCCTAGGTTGTAGAATGAGTTTCTCAGCTCAATAACCAACATAGATCCATTTCAAGTACCAAGCTAACATAGATTTATTTTAAGTATGGATTTGTCTTGGTCCCTTCCCTACCATAGTGAGGTCAACTTTAGGTACTTATCCTCATAGCTTACGATAAGATAATATTATTCCCTAATGGCATCTTGGAAGTAATTCCAAGAAGGTACAATTGAAAATAGCGAGGGTTTATCCTTGTCCCTCTGCTCATAGTAAGTTCCCCACCAATCCTTGACATGAGGGACAACTTTCTGAAGTGAAAAAGTAATATTTTCCCTATCGAAAAAATTATGGACTGAAAAATATCCCTCCAACAGATTTAACCATCTATCTAGGGCATCTATGTCTATTTGGTCTTCAAATACAAGGATGTCAAACTTAAATTGTACATTGAAGGGGGTGATGCATCCAAAGTAACTGCTAGATGAAGATGCTTCACCCGTTGATACCTATCGAAGGGTCTAGGAAAAAATGTCCATCATCTTGTTCCTTTGTCGCTTGAGGACCTCTTCAAGAAATTTTTTGAAAAAAATCTCTTACTCCCTCATATTTCTTTTCTTATGCCATGGGAGGTCATCAGTGTGGGCGAGGCAACTCTTGCAAGGGTTCAACTATTTCAAGTCCCAACTCCTTATACCTCGACCTCATTGGGGACATGCATAAAAAAAAGAAGAAGAGAAGATGCTCTAATACTCTTGATCCATATTTATGCAGGAACAAAATGAAATACATATTCAAACCAAAACACATAAAGACAATAAAAAATAATTTTAATTAATAAACTAACAACTAATGAAAACAAACTAGCTTAGGTAATGGTATTTTATTTCTTAGAAGATATGTGATGGCTACATGCCTACTGAACTATATTACAATGAGGCGCAAAGGCCTTTTTATTATTGAAAAGCAATGGAAAACCTTAAATATCAAAAAACTTAACCCATACAAATTTTATGGGTCCCGGTGGGGTTAGTTGATACATCAACTTCCGAGGATGGTAAATGTGACATACGATCTCCATTTAATGTGTACAATACATTGATAGAAATATATATTCAAGGAAAAAATCTTTCAATTGCAAACTTGTTGATGCCTCTAAAATTGCTGCAACAACATTGGGGGATGACCACCTGGTCCAACCCTTAATACGGTTTCTTTTCCGTTTGGTATAGTGGCTCGCAATGGATAATATGGGACCAGTTTCCCAGTAAAGGTGTGATTTGATGAGTGGGTGTTTAAAATGTGTAACAAGATGATAAATGGTTTGGATTGTAATACTTATGAAAATATATATATAACCCGGGTAACTCAAAATCTATGTGATTTATGATGACTTATGTTACTAAAAAGCTAATAAAGATCAAACAAATGATTACAGAAGTTAAGCATGAATGATGATTACTTAAAACAAAGTAATGTAAAATAGATTGCATATCATAATGACATTAATTGCCAGCATACATGTTTAGGATATCAATTCCAGAATTATTCAAAAGTGATATAAATGCATAATTGAATGGGCATTCACATATACAACGATATTGAATCAAAAGACTATTAAATAGCCTAACATGAAACAAAATGACATAGATATAAGTACCAAATGTATTTGAAACGTGCTACTAAAGTAACAGTCTGGTTCATTTCTTCTTATTCTGAAAACTCCAAAAAGATACAGAGATGCAAGTCCCTTTGAAATCTGCTTACAAAAAGTTTGAACCTTGATCCTTGCTTTCTATAAAAATAAATTAAGAAGTGCAGAAGTGCTTATCTTCTTCAATCCAATTTTATACAAATTTTGGACCCTTTCTAAAATGACATGAAAAGGTCTTTATAGTAAAAATAAAAACAAATTGTTTGTAAAAGATGCTTGGAGTGGTTGGAACAGCCTCTCTCAAAATATGGGATTTCATGATAAATGTAGAATTGCAAATAACTTCAAAAAGATGCATCGCATCTATCCTTCCTCCCGTGGCTTTAATTGACAAATCTCGAGCATAGTTTGGACTTTCGGAGGATGACTCATCCTAACATGGAATTGACCTGTGTACACTGCATCGGAGAGTTTGGGCATCATACGATCAACTGCATCTACGAGACATTTGAATGGCATTTGTTGGCTATGTGGTTTGACCAAATAGATCCAATGCGTATCCCAATTGAGGCTTTTTAATTTTTTGATTTTCTCTTCTCTCATGTTCGAATCTTGTTTCCATTGTTTTTCCAATACTTTCACCTTACGAAGGTTTTCAATGGTACACTCAAAAATTAAGTTGGTGTTGTGTAATTTATCATTTATCAATTCAATGATATTATTCCTTGCTTCCCTGGCCCTTGAATTTTCCCTTTCTCCTTTGATCAACTGTGTCTCCCATTCTGAGACTAATATTTTTTTATGAGATTCTTCAATCACTGGAAATTTAGTAGCCCTTCTCTTTTCTATGTTTTGCCAAGAGATATAATCTGTAATCTTCTCATATGCATCCTCGAATTCCAATATGGAATTGACCGCTTGATCACCAGTGTGTTGGTTCTGATGCGTAATGGATGAATAAGGGATATCTTTTGGCAAAGTTGGGTTAGCTGTTAAGATAAGAAATTATTTATTGCTAAGGCTTCCTTTATAAACTCTTCAACTTTAGGATTTTCTTTGAATTGCTCTATTGAGAGTTCTAGCTACATTATTTGCTCATCCTTGGCTTTAATCTCTTCATGATGTGCCAATTTTAACTATTCAAACCCTTGGGCTAGCTGCTGCTATCTTTCAATCGCCTATTGATCAACCCTTTGTTTCCCCACCTTTATCCGTTCTTCAAGTTGTTTGATCTTTTGATCTTTTTCTTTGATCAATTGATTGACTTCAGTTGCTTTATAAATCGTGGTAGTTGTGTATGCCCCTATAAATTGAGATAATTTGGACATGTCCTTGAAGGGATAAACTTCTGAATCTTTCCAAATGACATTCATGTATTCATCTTGAGGGGCTGTTGTTCATACTTGGTCTATTTTCCTCTTCTTTTACTACAGCCCTATGTTTAGGGCTAGAAAACACATCCAATAATGGGATTTCCTCAATATTCAATATTGTTAAAAAATGTGCAACAAGAAATGTTAAATGTAGAATGTGCTAAAAATAGACATGCTAAAAATAGCATATCTAAAAATAGCAGTTTGGCTAGTGAGGTCATTGGCCACATTGGGTGAGAGGTGAAAGTGATAAAAATAGAAAGTTCTAAAAATAGCATTTTTGGGTCCCTTCCTATTTATAGCAGTCCCTAGTCTATCTATAGGAAGTAAAATTAATTTTGGTCTTAACAACAGTTTAAAATATTAATTAATTAATTGCCATGAGTTAATTAATTATGAAAAATTAAACTTGAAGTCTTTGTGAGATCATGCAAGATCATGCAATTATTTTCTCCCTTGATTTAAGAATATATCCCTAGATTAAAGGAGATAAGGTTCAGTTATATAATGAGAGGATCAGTTGACTTAGTTCTAACTAGTCAAGTCCAATTAGATTATTTTAACAAGTTGTTAAAATAGTAAAATATAGTTTGTTAATGCTTGCATGCATGTGACAACTACTATTTTAGATAATTGAGGATTCACTCATGGATAATTGTTGCATGTTAGTTCTGTCAGAGACCTAGTTGAGATCAGATGTGGGACATTGTACTATCAGATGCTTAATTATTTCTAGTAAGTAGTCTTTGCATGGTTGAGGAACTACTGTTCTCAAGGAATACGTAGTTGGGCCATTGGTTATTTTTGGTATGTTGTAATTAATAGCATATGCTTTTGCTATTATTTCCTAAGAAAACTACATAGGGACCATAGTGAAAGCCTATATAAATAGGGCTTGGGTGGTTCATGAGACATATCTTCATATCTTCATAGTTCATTGAGAACTGAATAGCTTGAGAGCTAATTCTTCTTGTATTCTAAAGAGGATTTCCACTTTATTGATAATACATGGTTGGGGTTTTATGCTGGTGCTTTCCCCTAGATATATCTTGTGTTATGTGTGATTAATTCTCTTGATCAGTTATGCATGTTTCTACTTGATGTTGCTCATGATTTCGATTATGCTTCCGCTTAATGTCTTGTAGAAATAGAACAAGTATTATGCTTTAGGACATTGCATATATCGGTTTGTTCTATAGGTGAAATTTCTACATGGTATTAGAGCACAGGTGATCAATCAAGAATAGTATACTAGCAGGAGAAATTCGAAGTTTATTATTTGGGATATAGATCTCAAGTTCTTATCATATCTATTTCATCAATTTCATTCTATGGTTTGAGGCTTGAGTATGCCCTTGATCGCAGCTCAAACTATATAGCTTTGGAAGGATCGCATGGAGTTAGTTTTGGAAGATATTGGCCTTACGGATTTCATTGATCAAGAAATTCCTAAGCCTACTGACAAGACTGAGCAAGTAGAATAGAGGAAGTGTGTGGCTAGAGCTAGGAGAATTCTCTTGGAGGGAGTGCAAGATCACATTGTCTCAAGCCTCCATGGGAAGGAAAGTTTACATGCAATGTGGAACACATTGAAAGATTTATATCAGAATAGCAGTGATCAAAGGAAGTTAGCACTAAAGGACAAACTTTGAAAGATCATGTGTGAAAGGGATAAGACGATCTCTATGTATCTGACCAAGCTCATCACATGTAGGGATGAGCTTGCAAGTGTAGGGGTCATGACATTGGATGAGGATATGGTGAGTCTAGCACTCCTTGGCCTTCCTAAGGGCTGGTATAACTACCAGGACTCGATGAATGGAAGGGAGAAACTACTAGATTGGGAATGACTATGGTCGGATTTGATGCAAGAGGAGATCAGACAAAGCACTAGAGACAGTTCTTCATCCATGAATGATGAGGAGAATTGTGCCTTAGCGAGTAAGGCGAAGAAGGGGAAGGAGAAGGCTTCTCTTTCTAAATCTAGTTCTTCCAATGATGGGAAGAAGGTTGACAAATCGAAAGTGGGATGCTTTCGTTGTCATGAGATGGGCCATTATGCTACAAATTGTCCACGGAGGAAATCCAAGAAGCGATCCAGGGAAGGATCTAAAGGTGAGGCACTTGCTTCATAGTTTGAGTTGGATTTCATACTCTTCGAATGCATGGTTTCATCCATGGTTGGAATTGGTTGGTTTCTTAAAGTGGAGCTTCTTTCCACATGACCGATGAGAAGAGTTTGTTTAGTACTTTGGAGGAGAAATATCTCCAGATACTCATAGCGATGGGTAATGATGAGAAGTATAGTGTCTCAGGCGTAGGCACATTATTTTTCAGAGGAAGCATGGAGCTCACCTTACCTTGACCGATGTCCAGTATGTACTAGGACTGAAGAGAAACTTGGTGTCGATTGTGATGCTGGAAGACAGAGGCTATGATGTAGTCTTCAGTAAGGGAAAGGTTTTCTTTAGACACATCATCACTAGATAGGTGAAGCATATTGGTTCAGGGGTCAAGAACTTGTATGCTCTTGAGGTTCAAGATGCATGCAAAGCCTTAAGCAGCAAGGAAACTGATGGAGACTTGGTGGTTGAGAGGTAGGGTATATTACCCCTCAACATGCAGAGCCAAAAGAAGTCTCAGATGATTGTGGAGGAGCCATGATCAGTGCAGCAGCTTCAGGAGGTTGTGGAGCAACTAGCCACAACTAGTGGAGATCGAGTAGAGTCATCTACTTATGCAAAAACCTCCAGCAGGGGGAAACTTCAAGCCAGGTAGCTAAAGGGATCACATGTAGCCATACCTCAAGGTAGAAGGTGGGGTGATATCCAGTGATCGTTCCAAGGAGGAGGGGCAGGATCCTTGAGGTACCCAACCTCTTTGATGAGACCTTGCTTCAGGAGCCCCGATGTGGAGTAGCAGGAACTAACTAATTGGGTAGAGACAGATGCGGATGGAGCAATAGAAAGAGTGACAGTGCAAGGAATCCTAGGACAACGCATAGCTAGCAGGTTGCAGCAATGCGAGAGGCACAAGTGTTTTGCATAGTGCTAGGTGGCACAGAGAGGTGTGCAATGGTGTGAGATGCATGGAGATGTTGCAATAGCGTAGATGTCAGAGAGGGAGCACTTGTCAATAGCAGGTAGAGCTTCATCATCAGAGTATGTTCCTAGCCCAACAGAGTGGTCAATTGGGATTGTTTTTGTTCCAAGTGTTGTTGGAGCAAGTGGACCGAGTAGATGTGTTGCATGCAGAACATTCCAAAGTTACATGATCGGGTTCGAGAGGAAGCCTTTCTTATTGAAAGGGAGAGCTGAAAAATGTGCAACAAGAAATTTTAAATGTAGAATGTGCTAACAATAGACACGTTAAAAATAACATGTCTAAAAATAGTAGTTTGGCTAGTGAGGTCATTGGCCACATTGGGTGAGAGTGAAACTGCTAAAAATAGAAAGTTCTAAAAATAGGATTTTCGGGTCCCTTCCCCTTTATAGTAGTCCCTAGTCTATCTAGAGGAAGTAAAATTAATTTTGGTCTTAACAATAGTTTAAAATATTAATTAATTAACCTCCATGAGCTAATTAATTATGAAAAAATAAACTTGAAGTCTTTGTGAGATCATGCAATTATTTTCTCCCTTGATTTAGGAATTTATCCCTTGATTAAAGTAGATAAGGTTCAGTTCTATAATGAGAGAATCAGTTGACTTAGTTCTAACTAGTCAAGTCCAGTTAGATTATTTTAACAAGTTGTTAAAATAATAAAATATAGTTTGTTAATGCTTGCATGCATGTGACAACTACTATTTTAGATAACTGGGGATTCACTCATGGATAACTGTTGCATGTCAGTTCTGTCAGAGACCCAGTTGAGATCAGATGTGGGACAGTGTACTATCAGATGCTTCACTATTTCTAATAAGTAGTTTTTGCATGGTTTAGGAACTAGTGTTCTCAAGGAATACATAGTTGGACCATTGGTTGTTTTTGGTATGTTGGAATTAATAGCATATGCTTTTGCTATTATTTCCTAAGAAAAATGCATAAGGACCATAGTGAAAGCCTATATAAACAGGGCTTGGGTGGTTCATGAGACATATCTTCATATCTTCATAGTTCATTGAGAATTGAATAGCTTGAGAGCTAATTTGTCTTGTATTGTGAAGAGGATTTCCACTTGATTGATAATACATGGTTGTGGTTTTATGTTGGTGTTTTCCCCTGGATATATCTTGTGTTATGTGTGATTAATTCTCTTGACCTTTAATGCATTTTTCTACTTGATGTTGCTCATGATTTTGATTATGCTTCCTCTTAATGTTTTCTAGAAGTAGAACAAGTATTATGCTTTAGGACATTGCATATATTGGTTTGTTCTACAAGTGAAATTTCTACAAATATAATCTCTTATGAAGGATGCTGAGGGATTATCTTGACTTCTCTTATAGCCGAGTCTTTGCTAGATGCCTTTTCAACCACAGGATATTGAATCAGGGGCTGTTGTCGTAAGGGAGATAGAGGTGTGATAACAGTTTGGGTACCACTTTGACCCTAAATCTATCGATCAAACTATTCCCATTCTTTAATCAATACCAGATCAATGTGAACATATGTATCCACCTATTCACTGGCCTTCTCGCTTGTCTTGGTTGCACCAGAAGTTTTCTCTATGTCATGTTCTGTGTTTTGTTCTGTTTGATGGATGACCAGTGTAGTGTTTAATAAGTCCAGTGGTACTGTCTGAAGCCTTTGCATCATGTATTGGATGAATTGATTCATTTTCTCTAGTTCTAGCTTGTTCTTTTCCAGGTGACTTAATTGTGAGAACGTCTCAACTGATCTGAAGAAGTCATCAAATTCATCTTTTTCATGGATGAATTGCTTAACCTTTACCTGAGTAGTAAAATTATAAGCAACCTTCTTTGGGTCATATTTCCTTTTGGGAATAACAGCTAGGTTCAGATCCCTTATTTTCTCGAAATCAATTTGTGCATGTTTGTAGTCATGCAATGAATAGATACTGCAGCTGATAGGAAAGGCAAACGATAACTATTTCTTAGCGTCTTTGAGATTTTTTGTAAGCTCTTTTTCTACAGTTTGACACACTATTTCCCTAGCCAATAGTTTATCTGGGACATATAGAGGAAGAACATGAGGATCGGTGATGCTACCATAAACCCTAATGTATGTAAACAATTCTTCCCCAAACAAACTACCGATTGAAGTTAGATCAAAACTAGCATCCTCGGACAACCGAGGAGCTGGTTTATCAAAAATGGCCTACTGAATGGGTAGAATGAAGCCATGGAAAATTTTATAAAAATGATTCTTATATTGGGACTTCCACAAACGTTTATGGTAGATATGGATGGGGGTCGGGTCCTGGGTAGTCCCCTTCCATCCCATGATAGGAAAATTCAGAGTTAAAACAAACAGTGTCGATAATATATGCACTTATATAGAATGGGGGAAAAACTTGGGTGGTAACGAACCTATTTCTCCTACAATCAAGAATTTTGACGACCATTTTATTTGATAGAGTGGTAGCCCAATCCATCACATAAGAGTTCAACGCTGCTTTAATCAATGGAACCATTTCAAGAAACATTTAATAGAATTGGGGCTTCCAAACAATCTACAAATCATTGTTGCAACATAACAATATGGAGATGCTAGAGAGTCCAATGAATACATACTAGATATTTCATGCTTGTGTTTGTTAGGGTAGTGCCTCCATTGCTTGATGGGGACTGACTCCACTTCATTTTCCTTTGCGAAAGCTTCAAGGAATGATTTATTGTAGCACTTTTGAGGGTCTGGAAAATGATACATTTTCTTCAAATCCTCAGGCTTGAAGGACCCAAAAATTCTTCCATCAACTGTGAAGAGCGTCCTGTCTATGGTATTGATGCCTTCAACTACCCATTTTACCATGTCATTAAATGGAAAAATCTTTCCGTGGGCTGCTATTCGGTGAAGGAAAGAATTGACTAAATCACCAATTGTGTTTTCTGACTCTGCAAGTCCATCAGCCATTGCATTTCCTTTTATTACCTTTGGGTTTTCCCTTTCCAACATATCATATATTCCTTCCCATGAAATCTTCCCGCAATCCTGACATGTGGTATTTGAGATTAAAACGATTTTTTTCTATCCTTCCGCCATTGCAGGGGTAGCTTTCGCCTTTCCAACTTTCTTTATCATTTTGGTTGGCTACATACTTATAGATTCAAACTGCAAAAATATGAAATAGATAAGATTGATAAACTAAAACTTTCAGAGGAGCTAATGCTTGAAAAGATAGTGGCAATAATAGTATAGTTGAAAATCAAGGTAGGAGCATTTGGTGTGAAAGATTTGGTATTATGAATTGATACTAACATGAAAGGTGAAGCCTTTGAAGGATAGAAGTCATTATTGTTCTTAATGCCTAGCCGTATTGAACGACGTCAAACTTAAATGCTTCAATAAATAGGTCACATCGCAATTTTCCCAAGACCTAATTAGAACGCGTGCCATGAATTTTCTGATTTTGCGATGAGTGACTTCAATATATATTATTTTAATATTCTAAGAGCCATCTCATATCACAGATCGGGAGGTGTAAGTGCCATGTTCTAAAAGCCTTTCGAATTTATGCGATTGCGATGTGTGATGAATTAGCACATAAAGTTGGAAACATTCGTATTTACCCACTCGCATAATGTTCTCTTTTTATTACCACTTTATTTATATTTTAACATTGCATCGCATTTCCGCGAGGTAAGTATTACCTGTCTCTGTTGGGATTGCGATATGCGATCAATACATATTGCATCATAAGTTTTCAAGTGTGGCTTCATATGGTTTTTAGCGATATGCAAGATGCGAGAATCTTATCGCATCGCAAAGTTTCCATGGCCCATTAAAGCTTGTTTATTAGAATTGGCAATATGCGATATGTGATAATTTTATTGCAGTCGCATGTTCATTGATGAATTGTTTTATGAAGCCTAATGTTTAGGATTGTGCGGTAACATTGCATCGCTACACTAATATTTAGATTGAATGTTTTTTGGCCTTAAACGCATGCGATTTGCGATATTTGATTTTTTAAGGAGAGTCTTTTGAAGCACTTTTTATTCAAAAGCGACAAATAAAGCAATTTATTTCTACGTAAAGGTTTTATTGGTTTTTTACAAATTAAAGGGACCCTATTTCCTATTTAGTATCTAGGAATAAGATCAAGAAAATTTTGAAATGGGGGGGTTGTTGTATCGCACAACAATTGGTGATTCACTGAAAGAACCAGTTATCTCTGAATAATGGAATTTTTAACACTTTATAAAGTACAAAAAATTAAGAAAAAGGAACCTATCTTGAAATTGATCAGGTAAACAAAATTACTCTAAATATGAAAGATTAACCAATTCAGAGTTAAAACAAACGGTGTCGATAATATATGCACTTATATAGAATGGGGGAACAACTTGGGTTGTAACGAACCTATTTCTCCTACAATCAAGAATTTGGACGACCATTTTATTTGATAGAGTGGTAGCCCAATCCATCACATAAGAGTTCAATGTTGCTTCATTCAATGGAACCATTTCAAGAAAAATTTAGCGGAATTGGGGCTTCCAAACAATCTACAAATCATTGCTGCAGCATAACAATATGGAGATGCTAGAGAGTCCAATGAATACATACCAGATATTTCATGCTTGTGTTTGTTAGGGTAGTGCCTCCATTGCTTGATGGGGACTCACTCTACTTCATTTTCCTTTGCGAAAGCTTCAAGGAATGATTTATTGTAGCACTTTTGAGGGTCTGGCAAATGATACATTTTCTTCAAATCCTCAGGCTTGAAGGACCCAAAAATTCTTCCATCAACTGTGAAGAGTGTCCTGTTTGTGATATTGATGCCTTCAACTACCCATTTTACCATGTCATTAAATGGAAAAATCTTTGCGCTGGCTGATATTCGGTGAAGGAAAGAATCGGCTAAATCACCAATTGTGTTTTCTGACTCTGCAGGTCCATCAGCCATTGCATTTCCTTTTATTACCTTTGGGTTTTCCCTTTCCAACATATCATATATTCCTTCCCATGAAATCTTCTCGCAATCCTGACATGTGGTATTTGAGATTAAAACGATTTTTTTCTATCCTTCCACCATTGCAGCGGTAGCTTTCGCCTTTCCAACTTTCTTTATCATTTTGGCTGGCTACATACTTATAGATTCAAACTGCAAAAATATGAAATAGAGAAGAGTGATAAACTAAAACTTTCAGAGGAGTCAATGCTTGAAAAGGTAGTGGCGATAATAGTATAGTTGAAAATCAAGGTAGGAGAATTTGGTGTGAAAGATTTGGTACTATGAATTGATACTAACATGAAAGGTGAAACCTTTGAAGGATAGAAGTCATTAATATTCTTAATGCCTAGCCGTACTGAACGACGTCAAACTTAAATGCTTCAATAAATAGGTCACATCGCAGTTTTCCCAAGACCTAATTAGAACGTGTGCCATGAATTTTCTGATTTTGCGATGAGCAACTTCAATATATATTATTTTAATATTCTAAGAGCCATCTCATATCGCAGATCGGGAGGTGTAAGTGCCACGTTCTAAAAGCCTTCCGAATTTATGCGATTGCGATGTGTGATGACTTAGAACATAAAGTTGGAAACATCCTTATTTACCCGCTCGCATAATGTTCTCTTTTTATTACCACTTTATTTATATTTTAACATTGCATCGCGTTTCCGCGAGTTGAATATTACCTGTCTCTGTTGGGATTATGATATGCAATCAATACATATTGCATCGTAAGTTTTCAAGTGTGGCTTCATATGGTTTTTAGCGATATGCAAGATGCGAGAATCTTATCGCATCGCAAAGTTTCCATGGCCCATTAAAGCTTGTTTATTAGAATTGGCGATATGCGATATGTGATAATTTTATTGCAATCGCATGTTCATCGATGAATTGTTTTATGAAGCCTAATGTTGAGGATTGTGCGGTAACATTGCATCGCTACACTAATATTTAGATTGAATGTTTTTTGGCCTTAAACGCATGTGATTTGCGATATTTGTTTTTTTAAGGAGAGTCTTTTGAAGCACTTTTTATTCAAAAGCGAGAAATAAAGCAATTTATTTCTACGTAAAGGTTTTATTGGTTTTTTACAAATTAAAGGGACCCTATTTCCTATTTAGTATCTAGGAATAAGATTAAGAAAATTTTGAAATGGGGGGGTTGTTGTATGGCACAACAATTGGCGATTCACTGAAAGAACCAGTTATCTCTAAATAATGGAATTTCTAACATTTTCTAAAGTACAAAAAATTAAGAAAAAGGAAACTATCTTGAAATTGATCAGGTAAACAAAATTACTCTAAATATGAAAGATTAACCAATTCAGAGTTAAAACAAACAGTGTCGATAATATATGCACTTATATAGAATGGGGGAAAAACTTGGGTGGTAACGAACCTATTTCTCCTACAATCAAGAATTTTGACGACCATTTTATTTGATAGAGT